>AVPN01000512.1:7876-32468 GCA_000695325.1 Pleurobrachia bachei | reverse complement strand
AACAACACGCGATTTAACGATTTCGTGGGCTTGTTTCTGTGTGAAAAAGGTTGGATTTCAAAACTTCAACAGTCCAAATATCTTAACAAGTGTCACATTGGATAAATTGAATAGATTTTATGTGCAGGCATTCTGCCACAACCAAGGGAATACTACTTGATTAAAAAAGGTGAACCGAATAAGGGCCACCTACCCATGATACAGAAAAGAATAGAGGCTTGGGGGGGATCTAATTGTTATAGAGACGCTTTCTAGTGTAACAATCTCCCTCCCATTCTAGTGTAAAAATGGTACCGCCGTGACAGTCTACCAGTGGTGTTTTGCCACACGCAATGTGGTAACACTTTCCTGTTCTCTCATCTGACCAACTGAATCTCCTACCCTCTCATCTGAACACCTCATCACTTCTGCATCCCTGGTATCTCTCATTCCTAAAGTGCCCCTGTCTACTACTAATTATCAATAATGGAGGATATCAGGCTAAGGGACAGAGAGGAGCGGGAGACAGAACTGATAAACCAGCAGCTGAAGAAGATAATCGAATCCAACGACACTGAATCGCTAAAATCTGGTGTTGAAGATCTAGATATCCCTGAACTGACAGTCCTACCCTCTCTGGATGACATCCTAGCTCAGGATGACCCGATAAACCTCCTGGATAGTGATCTGAGAGAAGATATTCACAGTGTTCTATGTGTGGATGATGATATCCAATCAATAATATCAAACAGCTCCAGTTTTGGACGGTCCAGACAGTTGGTTCCCGGAGGTGGAGGGGAGATAAAGACTAATAGGGTGCTATATGGAGAGATAGTGAAATCCTCTCCTCTCTCCCTGTTAGGAGGGGTATGTAGCAGAAAGGACCGTGCAACTGCTGTCTGTATTGTGGGTAAAGATGTGGGTATTGGGTTCCAATCTGGCAAGATAGGGATCATGACCGCGGATGGGCAGTCCCATTGGGTCTAGTTGTGCCCATTCCAACCATTACTATCACCAGGCCACTGGAGTCTTAGTTCACTAGATGGCATCCTGGTTGCATCATATACATCAGGCGCTATCCATATCTGGGATGTTGACACTGGATCTCATATCCAGAGGGTAGATGTAAAAGTACCTGGTAGTACTGTGATCAAGGTGATTGTAGTAGATCGGACTAATTTCCTGTACATCGTCTCCCAGGGATCTGTTTTTGAGGTGAAGTTGACTAAGAAACTAACAATGAGGAGCTCAGATAGCACGTGTTTGTTCAGCGGGTCACATGGTGAGGTGTTAGATATTGAGAGACTCATGGTGAATTACGATCATCCTTACTATCCACTGTCTATCATTGGGTTGTGCTCTTTCCGACAGGTCATGTTGATCTCCCTAAAACCATACCCTAATGTGAAGTATCGGATCAAATTGTGGGGAGATGCTACTTCTTTACCCTCTATCAAATGGTACTACCACCCCCTGGATTGTCCAAACCCTAAACTCCTTGTTGCACGTGCATCTCGTTTTGTCATGTATTCCCTACACGTGGACTCACTAGGTCAGGTGTTCCCCCGAAAGATAAAATCCTGTAGTTTTGAATTCCGGCTCATCTCCGTGTTTTGGTTTAACACTAACACTGTGGGAGTTCTAGACAGCACGGAGAAGCTACATCTTGTGGATGTGGGGAGTCTGTCACGACTCCAGACTGTTACCTGTGTACCTGATATTGGGCTATGTTACAGTACTGCGTTCTATCGGTCCCTGACTACTGGTGGAAATGTTAGCAAGGCGATGCACGTGGCTTCTCAGTATGCGTGTTATAACACGATTGTTAGTTATCCTGGTGCCACTTGGATTCTAGGGGCACGTGATATACTGAAGATTGTTTCCAACCCGTGGAGACAAAGAATTGTGGATCTACAGCGGGACATGCATTTTGAGGGTGCACTCGATTTAGCGCTAACGTTCTACGCTGGGAAAGGTAAAGGGGTGAGCTCTCTTGTGTTCAGGGATATGGCTCGTGTACGGGAGTCTTGTTTGGGACTTATCTTTGACATCTTCTCCCATTACATCGAGGAAACACAACAAGATCTGGGTCAGCTGGCAATATCTCTAGATCGGTGCATCAACGCGTGTGTCAGAACAGATAATACACAACTGATATACGATGAAATCTACTCTCTTCTCTCCAAAATCCCTGCCGTGCAACGGACTTTCTTTGAAGCACTGGAACCCTATGTAACCGGCAACAAGATCAAATCGCTGAACCCTGTTTTGATGAAGGAGCTGCTGGGGCATTTCCAGGAAGCTGGAAAACTGGATATCTTCGAGAACTGTATCCTACAACTGGACCCCCACAACCTAGACATCCATAACACCCTGCTCCTCTGCAGGGAGTATGATCTCTATCAGGGGACTCTGTTTATCTACAACGCCTGTCTTCATGATTACCAAACCCCACTCCGAGACTTGTTGGAGATACTAGGACCCCAACTGTTACACGGTGACCCAACTCACAAGCAGGTCGGGTACGTGGTCCTCATGTACATTAGCAACTGTCTGGTTGGGAACGTGCATGCTACTGACCCTGACGAGATAACAAAGATACAGAATGCTGTGTTTAACACTGTGTTTTGTCGGCACAGTGGGGACGAAATGGAAGACGACTTGGAACCAGATTACCCTTTTGTTAAGATGATACTAGACCTTGACACCAGAGAGTTCCTGAATGTTATGATAGTTAGTTTTAGTCACGGGGAGTGTCTACCAATACACCAGATAGTGATTGATATCCTGTTGTATGTCATGATCGAGGAAGGCAGCAACTATTCACCACTACAAATAGGAAACTTGTTTACCTTCCTGGCAAGGGCCAAGGTACATCATTCGTTCTATCTCGATAAAAAGTATCTGGACCAGGCACTGGATTGTTTGGCTACTAATGACTTGTATGGGCATGAGGAGAGGGAACAGGCGCTGTTGGAGTTGGTGTTGTCAGTGGGGATTGAGGAGTTCAATGAGGCGAGGTTGTTGGAACTGTCTGAGAGGGCCGAGTTTTATCAGGTAACATGATGTGTGTATGTATGGTGGTGGTTTTTGTGTACTGTGTACATGTTGGGTGTTCTGTTATTTGTTTGTGTCTATTGCCTGTTTCCTCTGAGAATTATTTCACAGATTTCTCCCATTCAATGTGTAATGATTCCTGATGATATACCCATGGGGAATCATGGACACACGACACTACTTCACTCAACTAACTCCTCATTTACCCCTGCAGGTCAGTGAGGTGATTTACGAGCGGCGTGGCGAGTACGACAGGGTCCTCTACTGCTACTGGTCTGACACGAGCCGAACAGACAAGGTCTTCTCTTTCATCTACCAAGTAATGAATGGCAACTACACAGACGCGGACAGGATTAAAATCAGAGAAACATGTGTGGGGAACATTGATAAACTGATTGCTATAAATAACGAGGATACTGCCACTCTGATCCTTAAGGTGTTCAGTGCGGATTTGGATCAGATTGTAGAGATGTTGAGGGGTAAACCGAGGGTGTTGTACTCCCTTCTCCAGTGTGTCTTTGATGTTAGCAAAGAGAGGGGTGAGGAGGAGGGAGTTGTCAACCCCTCTATACATCATCTTTACATTGATCTGATGACGAGATACAATCCAGAGTTTGTGTGTCCGTATTTGAGAGTTGCGGCAGGTTATAATCTCGATACGATCCTTGAAATGTGCCTGATTGCTAATCTGAAGGATGCTGCGGCATATCTCTACGAGAAGAAAGGGGAGCTTTCCGATGCGTTTAAACTCTACTACGACGTGCTGAGGGATCGTATTGATGAGGGGCAACTCAACTTTATCGAGGAGACTCTAACAAAGATCATCAGTTTCTGTCAGAGGAATTCTCACCAACTCACCCCGGGAGATAAGGAATCCTACTGGTTCTCTCTCGTGGACCTCCTCCTATCCCTGGACTCTGGCCAGGATTGTGTAGCGCTCCAGGAGGGTCTGATAGATAACATGCTCGGGTTTGTTAGCTCTTCTAAAGTACTGGATAAGCTGATTAAAAGTAGCTCCAGTAAAATGTTGAGGACGTATGGGGATATCAAGAGGGTGATAGGGAATATGTTGGATACGTTAATGTATGAGGAAGTGTTGCTGACAAGCACTAAACAGATCGTTCATAACGATATTTTCACTGCACTAAGGAAGGATAGAGCGGAACTGCTGCGAGGACGGAACGTCACAGACATCACGTGTGTAGTGTGTTGTCACGTGATATCTCCCACCTCTGAACCGGGATCTTTCCTAGTATTCTGCTGTGCACATACCTGTCATACCGCATGTGTGGAACACCAGAGTACCAAGTATTGTGTGCTGTGTGAGAGTGATCGGGTGGTGGGAGGGAGGGAGGAGGTACTGACAACAAGGGTCTATGGTGGAGGAGGGATGGGAGGGGTAGGTTTTGAGGGGTGGAGAGCGGTGTTGAACACCAGTAGAAAGGTGAGGAGAGGTCCTGATAGGTTGGAGTTGCTTCACGAATTGTGGGGAGAGGATGGAGATGATAATAGTAGTATGGACAGTACCAATAGTAGTGGAGATGATATGGTGGGGAGAGGAGGTTACAAACCATCACCACGACCTGGTATTGGAGCAACACGAGGAAGAGATACCCAATCTAGTGGTGGAGTTAGGGAGGTTGCCGATGAAGGGATGGATAACTTTATGACATCTCGGCCAACCTACCTTCCCCCTCCACCTCCCCCTCCTGTCACAACCACCTTCACAACAACTAATAGTGCCTCCCCTGCTACTAGGAGGTTTGGTAGGCGGCCCCCATCTGCAGATCATAACAGTAGACTGTACAGTAAGAACCCGTTTGGGGACGATGACCAAGCTTCTGATACTGGTAGTGGAGGGGGTAGTAGACAACCTGTAGCTACATCTTCTACTAATCCCTTCGATGTTGTAGAGGATACGAACCCTTTTGCTATTGATAATAGTTTGAATCCCTTTGGAGATGACGATGAAATATAGTGACGTCACACGTGTGTTGCTATGGTGACGTCACGTGTGTTGCTATAATGACGTCACGTGTGTTGCTATAGTGACGTCACGGGTGTTGCTATAGTGACGTCATGATTCATGTGTGTTACTATAATAGTGACGTCACGTGATATAGTGACGTCACGTGTGTTGCTATAGTGACGTCATGTGTGTTGCTATAGTGACGTCACGTGTGTTGCTATAGTGACGTCACGTGTGTTGCTATAGTGATGTCACGTGTGTTGCTATAGTGACATCATAGTGTTTTGTTAGAAAGGGTTTTGTGACTAATCTATTGCTGTGTGTAGAATGGGTGTTTAATCTTTGAATTTAACTGTGTGTATATGATTTTGTTTGTTTTCTACAACTGATTACATTTTAACATTATGATGTTTCATAACCTCCCCCCCCCCTCCCCGGTCCCCCATTTAATTAACCCATTTGTCTAAAAAACTCCAAAACTAAATTTACTCCTGTTCAGTAGATTTTAGAGGGGGCATGACCAAGCTAGATATCTACGACCCTCCTGCACAACCAACTACATCTCCAGGAGTAGTTGAAGTGCCTCAAGATACTGATGATACTTCCATTATTGGGTAACTAATAACTATGTTTTAAATCCCTCATTGTTTTTCTAGTGTGTCTTTACAGTTTTTAGTTTATGGTTCAAATTCTTCCACACAATCCTTAGTACATATTATTATGTAACTTAGATAAACTGACCTTTGGCTCGGTTCGGAAAGGTAGTCATTTATGAGACAGTAATAACAATAATTGCCCCTCACAGATCGTTATCGAGGGGGTGGAGGAAGGTGGTCGAAGTGAAACAGGATGTGTGTAGTGAAGTAACAAGGAGACAGGAACAATGTCGCGAAGTCGAACAACAGGTATGCATGTGTCTATCAGCTGGTACATAATACTCATGTACACACAATTCTGTCTTTCACGAAATAGCTATGTTTGTTTTCCAATCCCTCCTTTTCCCCCAGATATCTCTCCAATCCCTCCTTTCCCTCACAGGTCCTAACAACAGTTAAACCAGTTACAAGATTCGTTCCTATTTCCTATGATACAGTGAAGAGGTCCTCTGTAGTCGCGGTCTGTACTCTCTCGGGGGTTCTACAGGGACGGAGGAGAGGTGGCTTCAGACGGTTAGTGTTTGCTCGAACTTAAACCGTATTTTATTCTATGAAATAATGGCGAGCGAGCGCTGTTAGGGCTCTTTAGATTAAAATCTATCCTCTTTTACCACACACCGCGGCAAAAAGGGTCATTTTTAGTCACCATTACTAACACTAATTCTTCCCTTCAGGATATTGTACCCACTGGCAGGACTAACTGCTGGATCATCTGCGTGTTTTCCTGACCAGACCCTCTCTGCAGTTCAATCTACTTCATCTGCTCTGGCCGCTACTGGACCTGCCCTTAGCAACGGTATATTACCCTTAGCAACCAAACATTCCCCTAGCAACCATAAATTCTTTAGATTATACCAACATCTTATTATAGTCCCGGTTTTCTCTAACCAAAACCATATTTCAGCTGTTTCCAAGATTTCTGACCTGATACAATCAGCCCGACCTGAACCTGCTACACCAGCACCTGCCGAAGACATAAAACAATTCCTAGAGGAACCTGTGGCTGCTGATCTAGAAGAGGCGACTAAAGTTGTAATAGAGGATACCAAAGCAGCTGTGATTGCTACAGAACACCTTCTAGAAACCTCAGAAGCGCTTGTCAGTGCTGTTGTAGATGAGGTGGTAGCGGTTGAGTCGGAGAGTTTGGAGGGGGTTGTGGAGGCGACGGTGGGGTTAGTTGAGGCAAACTTCCCGATAAGATAGAAAGCTAATTCCGGTTGCGTTGGATTAGTCTTGAAAAGCTGATTCAGAAAAGCTCTGTGCTCATAGGGGGTGTCAGACCACAGTCAGACCCTAAGCAGTACGCAACGGGATAATACTTTCTTTCACTGGCTAGCTAATTTTGTGTTCCAATCCCCCACCCCCCAAGATCTCTCCAATCCCTCCATTTCCCTCCCAGGTCCTAACAACAGTTAAACCAGTTACAAGATTCGTTCCTATTTCCTATGATACTGTGAAGCGGTCCTCTGTAGTCGCGGTCTGTACTCTCTCAGGTGTTCTACAGGGGCGGAGAAGAGGTGGCTTCAGACGGTTAGTTTGTGATCGAATTTGTGTGGCTCACACCGAATTTTATTCTATGAAATGATGGCGAGCGTGCTTTGTTAGGGTTCGTCAGATCAAGATCCATCCTCTTTTATCACACGCCGTGGTGAATGAAAGGTTGTTTTTACCCAAGCTTACTATCTCTTCAACTAATTCCCCTCTTCAGGGTATTGTACCCACTGGCAGGACTAACTGCCGGCTCAGCTGCGTGTTTTCCTGACCAGACCCTTTCCACTGTTCAATCCACTTCGTCCGCTCTGGCCGCTACTGGACCTGCCCTTAGCAACGGTATGTTCCTCTAACAACCAAGCATTCTGTATATTATACCAACGTCTAATTTAGTTCATTCTCCCAAACCAAAACCACTGTGTATTTCAGCTGTTTCCAAGATGTCAGACCTGATACAATCAGCCCGGCCTGAACCTGCCCCACCCGCACCCGCTGAAGACATCAAACAGTTCCTAGAAGAACCTGTGGACCTAGAAGAGGCCACTAAACATGTAATAGAGGATACCAAGGAAGCTGTGATTGCTACAGAACACCTACTAGAAACCTCAGAGGCACTTGTCAGTGCTGTGGTTGATGAGGTGGTTGCGGTTGAATCGGAGAGTTTGGAGGGGGTTGTGGAGGCGACGGTGGGGTTAGTTGAGGCTGTGGGGGAGGAGATGAAAGCGGTGGAGAAAGAGGTTGTAGCAGTTGAGGAGGTTGTTCATGATGTTGCAGTTGCAGTTGATGCTATTGAACATGAGGGTGGAGAAAAATGAATAATATCTTGATTTCCGGCCACGTATCAACCTTTAGGGCGGATTGATATTTGGGTGCTTATCTAACTTATTTTAATATGTTTTTGTGGTGTTAAAATAGAGAAACATCTTTCTAGATTGTTTTATTTGGCCTTTGCCACCCTTGCCGTCATCAATCGAATCCCCTATCTAACTTCCCTACCCTTTTTTAGTTTATCTAACCTCCCCTCTCCTCCCCAAATCTAACCCCTCTCCCCCCAATCTAACCCCACCCCCCCCTCAATATAGTTGATGTATGTTTGAGGGGGCACTCTCCCGCGGACGATACTGCACTCCACTCACATTCACAGAACTTATCACACCCCCATCCCCTCCCACCTGCCCAGCGGATATTGAGTACCTGTTCTACAACAACGAGTACACAACTCCAATCTTTATCTACATTTGTGGTGCAATCCTTAGTTTCTACGTTTTAAGGTAAGGTGTCCACTGTCCGTTGCCTTGTTCCATCCCCCTCTAAGGAGGGTTAGAACAAAGCAAAGGTATTCGTTTGCAAAACACTATAATATTTCTTTCTCCCAAGTTTCCAAGCTGAAAATGGTGTTAACACCGCCACTCCCCCCCCCCCTCCCCCCCCCTCCACAGGTTATGTATGGGTAATTCGGCGAGCCATCTGTATAAAAAGACAGCCAATTACCTACGGGGAACAGGGACAGAATACACAGGCAGTAACTCAGCTGTAGTCCTGAGAGAACGAAAAAGGTAACCACACAAAATACACTGTCAGCCAAGAGTTTCAAATTAGCTGGTAATCGGGGGAGTTTTATTTGGATCTGAGAGATGGTTTTAGTGTACGCTGGAAGCATGTTTATTGAGTCTGGGTAGAAAAAGTAAACTGAGCAGAAGTAACATCAAACAAGACGTGTGTTTGCTCCAGAATATTTGGGAGGAGCTGTTGTTATTGTAGCGCGCAGTACTTCATTTCTATTGAAGTGAGATATTGTCAGCACAAACCGCACGAGAGTTCGGATAGCAATTTCACAGATTTCACGGTAATTCTATACACCAGCTGCTCTTCTAGGAAATTCTGCCTGCCGGGTGCGATCTTAATTTAGAACATTTGCTTCGGTACGGTGTCGTTTAATTTTAGGTTTGCTGTCTGATTAAGAATACTCGAAGTTTCACAGGTTCTTCAAAGGTCAAAAGAAAGAATCTTAATTAATTACGGCCACAAAAATTTCAATATTAGCAACACACCTCTATCTCATACAACTCATATAAAAACATCAAGGTTCAAACCAAGGAGCTAACTTTATTGTCCACTTCTGTCTAATATTACCAACTTCACACTTCTCCAACCCGGGTCTATGACTAAACGGATCTGACACCGTCAGACACCTATTAGAAGGTCCATTCCTGATCCACTGTAGAGACGGATCATATCTGAACGCCTGGGCATCCCCAGGAGACCCTTTTATCGGTTCATGCTCGTGACAAAAGCTGATCTTCACCGGGGATCCTGGTTCAGAATTCCAAAACGTATCCCAGCAATCATATTCCATCATAACTTTACCATTTTTGGTAAACCCAACCAGATGATTATCCATGACAGTTAGAGGGTCTGTTCTGCAGTTGAATAACTCCACCTCCCGGTTAGAGTGATTATTGTCTAAACACAAGGCGGTAGACACTGACATAACCTCGCCAGCAAAGTCAAATTGATCAGGTTCATAGCTGATATACTCATTGTGTATGTTGTACAGATACCAATTATAGTTTGAGTGGCATTTCTCAGCTTCTGGGTCTAACTGGGTTGTCCTAATTTCCTCCGCGTATTGGATCATTGTTTGGTGAACCTCAGGGTGATTACTAGTCTTAGCTAGTAGTTTCTTCTTGGATTTCATATCAGGGCAGAAATTCAACAACTCTCCTACCACTTCCGATCTGAGATAATCCCAGTCAAGATCATATCGAGTTAGATCGGAATCCTGACCGTTGGGATGTAGAACATTACTGCAGTCATTGCTCCAAACACCCTGCCCGCACATCCAGGCCCTATAGGACAACCTGTTGTTTTCCACACCCCACTTATTGCTTGGTAACACAGGTACAGGATAGTACTTTAGGAGGGTGGATTTGAGGGCAACTATGCCTCCCCCAAGAAGAGCAGATGAGGCGTAGGGCTCCCAGGCAGCCTCGTTTATGCCGTCCTGAAAGTTCACAAAAACCATACCAAAGGAGTAACGGAGTGTGATGACGTTTCTATCAAATGGATATCTTGAATTGTATCCGTCCTCTAATATCATTCCTATGTTAGGGACTGCCACGGCCCTGGGTTTGGTTTTAATAATATCAAGAAGAGGTTCCAACCACAGATAATTCAACTCCATGTGACTGTCTAACAGTGCTACTGTATCTCCAACTGCCATCTCAATTCCATTCCGTCGAGATCTCGCAATTCCAATGTTATACTCGTTTCTAACCCACCTGACTGTGATTCCTTGAGATTTACAGTAGTTGAGAATCTCCTCCGAGATGTCTACCTCACTCCCATCGTCTATTAGAATAACCTCCGTGAGGTATCGAGGTAAAGTCCTCTGGACAAGGGTTGTCAGAGTTCGCATAAGCAGAGCAGCACAGGTTATGTATGGGTAATTCGGCGAGCCATCTGTATAAAAAGACAGCCAATTACCTACGGGGAACAGGGACAGAATACACAGGCAGTAACTCAGCTGTAGTCCTGAGAGAACGAAAAAGGTAACCACACAAAATACACTGTCAGCCAAGAGTTTCAAATTAGCTGGTAATCGGGGGAGTTTTATTTGGATCTGAGAGATGGTTTTAGTGTACGCTGGAAGCATGTTTATTGAGTCTGGGTAGAAAAAGTAAACTGAGCAGAAGTAACATCAAACAAGACGTGTGTTTGCTCCAGAATATTTGGGAGGAGCTGTTGTTATTGTAGCGCGCAGTACTTCATTTCTATTGAAGTGAGATATTGTCAGCACAAACCGCACGAGAGTTCGGATAGCAATTTCACAGATTTCACGGTAATTCTATACACCAGCTGCTCTTCTAGGAAATTCTGCCTGCCGGGTGCGATCTTAATTTAGAACATTTGCTTCGGTACGGTGTCGTTTAATTTTAGGTTTGCTGTCTGATTAAGAATACTCGAAGTTTCACAGGTTCTTCAAAGGTCAAAAGAAAGAATCTTAATTAATTACGGCCACAAAAATTTCAATATTAGCAACACACCTCTATCTCATACAACTCATATAAAAACATCAAGGTTCAAACCAAGGAGCTAACTTTATTGTCCACTTCTGTCTAATATTACCAACTTCACACTTCTCCAACCCGGGTCTATGACTAAACGGATCTGACACCGTCAGACACCTATTAGAAGGTCCATTCCTGATCCACTGTAGAGACGGATCATATCTGAACGCCTGGGCATCCCCAGGAGACCCTTTTATCGGTTCATGCTCGTGACAAAAGCTGATCTTCACCGGGGATCCTGGTTCAGAATTCCAAAACGTATCCCAGCAATCATATTCCATCATAACTTTACCATTTTTGGTAAACCCAACCAGATGATTATCCATGACAGTTAGAGGGTCTGTTCTGCAGTTGAATAACTCCACCTCCCGGTTAGAGTGATTATTGTCTAAACACAAGGCGGTAGACACTGACATAACCTCGCCAGCAAAGTCAAATTGATCAGGTTCATAGCTGATATACTCATTGTGTATGTTGTACAGATACCAATTATAGTTTGAGTGGCATTTCTCAGCTTCTGGGTCTAACTGGGTTGTCCTAATTTCCTCCGCGTATTGGATCATTGTTTGGTGAACCTCAGGGTGATTACTAGTCTTAGCTAGTAGTTTCTTCTTGGATTTCATATCAGGGCAGAAATTCAACAACTCTCCTACCACTTCCGATCTGAGATAATCCCAGTCAAGATCATATCGAGTTAGATCGGAATCCTGACCGTTGGGATGTAGAACATTACTGCAGTCATTGCTCCAAACACCCTGCCCGCACATCCAGGCCCTATAGGACAACCTGTTGTTTTCCACACCCCACTTATTGCTTGGTAACACAGGTACAGGATAGTACTTTAGGAGGGTGGATTTGAGGGCAACTATGCCTCCCCCAAGAAGAGCAGATGAGGCGTAGGGCTCCCAGGCAGCCTCGTTTATGCCGTCCTGAAAGTTCACAAAAACCATACCAAAGGAGTAACGGAGTGTGATGACGTTTCTATCAAATGGATATCTTGAATTGTATCCGTCCTCTAATATCATTCCTATGTTAGGGACTGCCACGGCCCTGGGTTTGGTTTTAATAATATCAAGAAGAGGTTCCAACCACAGATAATTCAACTCCATGTGACTGTCTAACAGTGCTACTGTATCTCCAACTGCCATCTCAATTCCATTCCGTCGAGATCTCGCAATTCCAATGTTATACTCGTTTCTAACCCACCTGACTGTGATTCCTTGAGATTTACAGTAGTTGAGAATCTCCTCCGAGATGTCTACCTCACTCCCATCGTCTATTAGAATAACCTCCGTGAGGTATCGAGGTAAAGTCCTCTGGACAAGGGTTGTCAGAGTTCGCATAAGCAGAGCAGGGAGCTCGTTATAGAATACAATGACAACAGAGACCGAGTTGGGGTAGGGAGTCTCTAGGTGTCGCAGGCACTCAGGATGGTGAATTAGAAATGGAGGTGGAAGGAGGGGCCGCTGGGATAGTTGTATTGTAAGATTGCGGTGGTAAAACCGCTCCTTTTCGACCAGGCCTCCTCTTTTTAACGATTCTAGTTCCTCTTTGTGTTCGTACTCTTTTAGTAACCGGGCTCGGAAAGAGTTAACTGTTTCGGCGTGAAAACTATCAGCGTTAACGAGGGTTACCTGATCTGATCTGGGTATCGTCGACTTTAGTAGAACTAGGACAATGAGTAGGAGACAGAGCAGGAGACTGATCGTTGAAATAATTCGAAGTAAGCGAACTATCACCCTCATACCACTGGTTTGTAGACTGTTGTAGACTGGTGTGGTGTAGTATTGCCTTATTCGACCCTCCTTCCCTGCACGTTTGAACAAAACAAGTGTAGTAGGGGTGTAGACTGGTGTGAGTACTACTCACAGGAATAGACCCAGAGTGTAGATATTACAAAAGATACCGTGTGTAAGGAAATATCAAATTGTGGGGTGGGAGGGAGGAGAGAGGGGTGCAGAGAGGCCGTATGCAGCATAGAGTCTTCCCCGTCTTTTCATGAGGCTATCTAGATGAGAGAAAATTGAAAATGTGCTCTCTAATTATTCTCCCCTCACAGTTCCCCTACCACTCCCCAGTTCTAACCAACTAACTAACTCGATCTCCTATCCAGTTCCCGGGCTCCCCTACATCTCTCCCTTGCCCCCCAGTTCCCTAACTCAATCTCCTATCCCCCAGTTCCCTATCGAAGGATGAGGATGATGATGTTGCTCACGAGTTTTATGAAGAGGTGAAATCTAAAACTGGGAAAAATAAAATGAGACGGTACAGGATAGTACTTTAGGAGGGTGGATTTGAGGGCAACTATGCCTCCCCCAAGAAGAGCAGATGAGGCGTAGGGCTCCCAGGCAGCCTCGTTTATGCCGTCCTGAAAGTTCACAAAAACCATACCAAAGGAGTAACGGAGTGTGATGACGTTTCTATCAAATGGATATCTTGAATTGTATCCGTCCTCTAATATCATTCCTATGTTAGGGACTGCCACGGCCCTGGGTTTGGTTTTAATAATATCAAGAAGAGGTTCCAACCACAGATAATTCAACTCCATGTGACTGTCTAACAGTGCTACTGTATCTCCAACTGCCATCTCAATTCCATTCCGTCGAGATCTCGCAATTCCAATGTTATACTCGTTTCTAACCCACCTGACTGTGATTCCTTGAGATTTACAGTAGTTGAGAATCTCCTCCGAGATGTCTACCTCACTCCCATCGTCTATTAGAATAACCTCCGTGAGGTATCGAGGTAAAGTCCTCTGGACAAGGGTTGTCAGAGTTCGCATAAGCAGAGCAGGGAGCTCGTTATAGAATACAATGACAACAGAGACCGAGTTGGGGTAGGGAGTCTCTAGGTGTCGCAGGCACTCAGGATGGTGAATTAGAAATGGAGGTGGAAGGAGGGGCCGCTGGGATAGTTGTATTGTAAGATTGCGGTGGTAAAACCGCTCCTTTTCGACCAGGCCTCCTCTTTTTAACGATTCTAGTTCCTCTTTGTGTTCGTACTCTTTTAGTAACCGGGCTCGGAAAGAGTTAACTGTTTCGGCGTGAAAACTATCAGCGTTAACGAGGGTTACCTGATCTGATCTGGGTATCGTCGACTTTAGTAGAACTAGGACAATGAGTAGGAGACAGAGCAGGAGACTGATCGTTGAAATAATTCGAAGTAAGCGAACTATCACCCTCATACCACTGGTTTGTAGACTGTTGTAGACTGGTGTGGTGTAGTATTGCCTTATTCGACCCTCCTTCCCTGCACGTTTGAACAAAACAAGTGTAGTAGGGGTGTAGACTGGTGTGAGTACTACTCACAGGAATAGACCCAGAGTGTAGATATTACAAAAGATACCGTGTGTAAGGAAATATCAAATTGTGGGGTGGGAGGGAGGAGAGAGGGGTGCAGAGAGGCCGTATGCAGCATAGAGTCTTCCCCGTCTTTTCATGAGGCTATCTAGATGAGAGAAAATTGAAAATGTGCTCTCTAATTATTCTCCCCTCACAGTTCCCCTACCACTCCCCAGTTCTAACCAACTAACTAACTCGATCTCCTATCCAGTTCCCGGGCTCCCCTACATCTCTCCCTTGCCCCCCAGTTCCCTAACTCAATCTCCTATCCCCCAGTTCCCTATCGAAGGATGAGGATGATGATGTTGCTCACGAGTTTTATGAAGAGGTGAAATCTAAAACTGGGAAAAATAAAATGAGACGCGTCTTCAAAACTTACCCTCTGGTGAGATAAAAGTATTTTGTCGATGCATTTGATTTAACACTCTTTATCACTTTAATCTCATCCGATACTGATACACATATATAATGAACTCTTTTTTAGTGTTTTTTATTTTTCCTCTGACCTCTTTAATTCTCTTCCAGGGATACGTCAAGTTGCCGGTTCCGTGTCTTCACCCGGATTTTACTAGGGTCATCCTACCGAACTATGATATTTCTAGTAAATTAAGCGCTGCTACTAAGACCCTCTCGACTACTTCATGAAAGACATTGTGTGTGTGTGTGTGTGTGACTGTGTGATGTATTCAATGTATTTTCCATGTGATTGACGTTCTGGGGGAGACAATTTGGGACTCAAATACCTTGTATAATGGTATTTTCAGTTCTCAGAAGTTTGGACTTTGCCCTCCAAAATAAAACTTTATTATAAAGGAAAACGTCGGTCAATTTACACTAAAGCATTGCAGTAACAGTGACAGTGTTTTTGGGACTCAAAATGATTGGCCATCTCAAAAGACGTGAAAGACTTTCACTGAAAGTGAGGCGGTGTGAGGATATTTATATTATATAGGCCATATAGGCCATGATTTATATTCACCTTTCCCATGTTTATCTTGGTGTTAACTTGAGTAAACTGTGCGTTTTAAATTTGTTTTCAGAGATGAATCATAGACATACATCGCTGGATGGCGCGTTATACTGGAAATTAGCAACGCATCTCCAACGGCGCGGCGCGCGCAGAATAATCAAAAATTTTTTAGACTTTCCAAATTTTGAAATTTAAGGTATCAGATTTTAGAATTTTTTGAAAAAACAAATGCGCCAAACAAAGCAGATTCTGACCCCTAATGACCACACCTATGGGCTATTTTATATTCATCTAGTAGCTGAAACAATACTAAATGTCAAAATTTAGATTTGTTTATTGTTTTGGTATTTGAATTGCACCCTCCAACCCAGGGGGATGGGTCTCTCCTTCGGCGTATTCTCCTTTCCTGGGCACCCTCCCTTCTGGGTACCTTTTTTCATCCCATTCTGATCCGTGTCTCCATATTTTTTCGTCAAATTTCACACCTAGCCACCTGGGTATACTGTCCAAGGAGGGTGAGCCGTCCACATCCCCGCATCAATGCATCATTCCTCTTTAGAGTTTGAATCCACTCCTTACGTCCTTACCGATCCCCCAGCCAAACTTTCTCGACTTTTAAAATTACCAAAATTTCATCACTCATCGTGATATTTTGATACAGTTTTGATTCTTCATTTTACAACGTCAGTAATGATAACGCCTCAAGCGCATGCTTTTCCTGCTACCCCTATCTAAACTATCTAAACATTGTTCCAAGTAACTCTTTACTCCCCTCCCATATAGAATTATCAGCGTATTGCTATACACCATGTAGTTCGACACGGAGATTTCAAGAATGAGCAACCCTAAGCCCAGCAGGTGAGCTAATGTGTTGACTGGAGTGTCCTAGGGTATCTTGGATCGGGGTCACACATTCGTTTGATGCAATACACCAAAGCTTTGAATTGTTGAATTTTAATTTTGGCAGCTCACTGCTCTTTATATTTATCGGTTACCAAACGTTCCAAACATGTACCACTTAGAACAGTCCCAAAACTGTAATAACACGTGACGGTAATTACACCACGTTCTACTAACCGTAGTTCCAACTATTACAGTTCTCGGGTATCTGGGTTGCTGCAAGTAATTGAGCGGAGTGCAGGGATCGGTCTGGACGAGAAGGGAGTGGATAGTGTGTCTCAGGCGACGGGGAAAGTTCTACGAATGCTCGGACAACAGGGTAAGTGATTACATGATATTTAGACACCTTATTATACTAATTGCATGATTTGAAACACTTATTTGGTGGTAGTATTTGGGTGGTAGGTCATCTTGTCTTCATGTATTTTGGTTGTTCAAGTTCAAGATGAGACTTGTTAAATAAGGGGTGGAGAAGGTTCTCTCACCCCTTACTCAAACAGATGAGATGGGTACAATGTATCTAAACTGCAAGTTGGTATATTGATAGTCACTAAACATAAAGTTACTTGTCACCACCTGGGATGTTGACTTGTTTCAGAAAAGAGAACACTACTACCCAGGTGTCCTGCACTACCATTGTACATACACTGACACACCCATTATAAACTGACATGCTGCTGAGTGCTGCACTAGCGGTTAGAACCTAGTAGAGATTCGAATTTCGAAATTGATACTATTTCTCGTGGTTTTTAGTGTGGCTTCTACCGTGATCACTGATCGGTTTCTTTCTCTCTCTCTCTGCCCACTTCTATATTTTATCCTCCTAACCAGTAAACATTCACTTCACACTCTGATTTCCGTGTTCATATATAGCCGAGAGAAGGGAAGTAGAGATTAAGTTAGGAAGCGAGTTGGCAGGAGAGTGAGAGAGATAGAGAGATTAAGTGGAAGAGTTAGTTCGATTTAAGATTGAGTTACTTTATTTCTCTGCTCACTAGCCGTGACTCCTTGCTAGCAGTGGTCAGTGAGTCTATTCACCCTTACTATAACCACACTCACATACCAACAAACAAACATCATACGATTTTTCTCCTGCAATAACTATGGTCACGGGGAAAGTTCTACGAATGCTCGGACAACAGGGTAAGTGATTACATGATATTTAGACACCTTATTATACTAATTGCATGATTTGAAACACTTATTTGGTGGTAGTATTTGGGTGGTAGGTCATCTTGTCTTCATGTATTTTGGTTGTTCAAGTTCAAGATGAGACTTGTTAAATAAGGGGTGGAGAAGGTTCTCTCACCCCTTACTCAAACAGATGAGATGGGTACAATGTATCTAAACTGCAAGTTGGTATATTGATAGTCACTAAACATAAAGTTACTTGTCACCACCTGGGATGTTGACTTGTTTCAGAAAAGAGAACACTACTACCCAGGTGTCCTGCACTACCATTGTACATACACTGACACACCCATTATAAACTGACATGCTGCTGAGTGCTGCACTAGCGGTTAGAACCTAGTAGAGATTCGAATTTCGAAATTGATACTATTTCTCGTGGTTTTTAGTGTGGCTTCTACCGTGATCACTGATCGGTTTCTTTCTCTCTCTCTCTGCCCACTTCTATATTTTATCCTCCTAACCAGTAAACATTCACTTCACACTCTGATTTCCGTGTTCATATATAGCCGAGAGAAGGGAAGTAGAGATTAAGTTAGGAAGCGAGTTGGCAGGAGAGTGAGAGAGATAGAGAGATTAAGTGGAAGAGTTAGTTCGATTTAAGATTGAGTTACTTTATTTCTCTGCTCACTAGCCGTGACTCCTTGCTAGCAGTGGTCAGTGAGTCTATTCACCCTTACTATAACCACACTCACATACCAACAAACAAACATCATACGATTTTTCTCCTGCAATAACTATGGTCACTGGTCAGAGCATTGGCCTGAAATACTTTTCAAGTTTTGGCTCACAATTCCTGTTCCTGGTAAACTTTAAAACTTCAAACCTGCGCTATTTGATGGGCTTTAAAATTTTATTTCTGACGGTACCCAGACGATTTCTGTAGCTTCTCAGAAATCTCCGCCCTCTGTCTGGTGCGGCGACCCCACTTTAGTGCACGAATGGGGTATGGCGCTGCCATACAGTCCGCCCTCATGCGTGTCTCGTATGAGTCACCCAAAGGATACTGTATTCTGGAGGCCTTGGAACTTTTATCGCTCGTACTTTTTTATCAATATTATCTTATGTTTTTTTAACTGGAAAGACAAAAAGAAGAACAGATTCTTTAGATTAGAAAATATAAATCCTCTTAGTCTAATTCCAATATACTTGTTACTCATCACAATGAATAATCATGCTGAGTTAGTTGAGTAAGGGGTTGTTGGGTTGAATTGTTTTCTAACAGCCATGCTGTGTTGAATTGTTTTTCTTCTCCGTTGAATTGTTTAATAAGTCCTTGTGTTGCATTGTCACGTTCAACATAATGAGTTTCATGATTAAACAGTTAATGTAATTGAGCAATTAATAGTCCATATCTCATCTAACTAAAATTAAATGTATAAATGTATAAAATTACATCCTATTACAGTCGGACCCCGATTTAGTGCCCCCCGATTTAGTGACACCTCGATTTAGTGACAGGATAAATTTCCCCCGATATAGGAAACTAACGGTATTTGACCCCGATTTAGTGCCAACCCCGATTTAGTGCCCAAAATCCTTTCCCCCGAGGATGTCACTAAATCGGGGTCCGACTGTACCATTATAAGTCAGTTGGTCCCCGCATATCTGAAAAAGCAACTGCAGTTGCAGTTACAGCAGATGCAGGCTCAAGTGTCACCGGACCGTAAGATGGGTTCGTGACTGGTTATCAGCCAATCAGGGACCAGTATTTCCTGATCCGGTCGGTTCCTGGTAAGCTGGTTTCGCCATCACCTCAAAGTAAGAAGGTGGCGCTGCACTGGGTTCGGTGGGGGCTGTTGTGGGGTTGGAGGAAGCTGGCGATCTAACATGATACGTTGGGGATGTTACAGTGTTAGTCATCAGCCGAGAAGGTAGTTCTATAATATCATCATCATTGGCAGAGTTGTGGTAAACTCTGTCGAGATACCCAACTAGATCATCACGACGAGTGGGTTGGTGGCGGGCGGGTTGGTGGTGGTGGCGGGCGGGTTGAGGCCGGGTATCACCATCATCATGATCCTCTTTGCAACAGTAATGGTACATGACATACCCTCCAATAATGAAGATTAAGACAGAAGGTATCACCAGAGCAGCAACCGCTCTTGCATAAGACCAGTCACCCATGTTAATTATTATCGTGACGTCATGTTTGGAACAGCTGAAATAAGGATTGACCTCCAGTTTTGCTAAGAATCCCTCCCAATACTCTGCTACTTGATCCTTCATCTGCTGGAAGTTTGAGGAACACTCTGGTACTATCATGCAATCCGCCTTCGCTGATTCTATATCATCGAACAAGGCCCCCTTTTCACCCTGATCACCACTACCAGGCTCGTCCCACCAGTACGCGGTTGCTTTAACACATGGGAAGGTATAACTGTAATCCCCATGATCACACCACCCCGTTACCACATCAAACTGATCATCGTCCGAGTATGATATCTGGCACGATCCGAGGATGAATTTGGAGCCGTATAGATGACCAGGAGCGTACAGTGTTGCCACAAGGATAAGGGCTAACGACAAGGCTGCCAGGAGGCCAAGACAGAGTTTGTAGCACGCCATTCTACTATAAGTACAGTTAGGAACCGACCGATACAAGTAAACAACCAATCAGAACTCGTTATATCGTCACGTGACTGGACAGTTACTAAGCCCGATCAGAGAAATATTGTGCTCCCTGGAGGAGCTGCAGCTGCGTGTGTAAAATGAAGAAATGAATGAGAGAAAGCGACAGAGAATGGCCTTCAGAAGATCATGTTACATTCAGGGCCCCCACTGAATTTCAAAATGAGCTATATGTGATGAATACAGTTATTATTACATTATTATATACGGGCCCAGTTGTAAGGACCCAGTAGCAATATGTATATGGAACTTCATGCCAGACTCACCAGAATATATGGGTACAGTGTTATTTGTAAAATGTAAGGGGTGGCGGCAATAGATATACCCTTGATCTGAGTTTATATTTTATGTACCCTAATATATTATGAATATAATATCCATCTCTCTCTCTTCTCACTTCATTATGCCAGATAGTATGTATCCAATACAATATGTACATTTTAGCACTTAATTACTTTATTTATGCGAAAATATAATACATGTCTCCTGCTGTGCGGTCTCTCTAACTACAATTACAATAACCCTGAACAACGAGTGAAATGTTGTAGCCGGTACTAACTAACAGAATAAAGTACAGTTTTTGTATGTTCGTCCGTTGTAATTATCGTTTGATGTTTCTCTTTGTTTTGGGGGTCTAGCGATGATTTATTGTTATGCAGCCTGTGGGTATATGTACCGCATATAATATCTAGGACCATATTATTATATCTAAGGCCAAGGGGTTTGGAATATAATAGAAGGGGTGATATATTGTCCTCTTCATTTGGTTAGGACTATGAATAGTTAGTTAGTTGGTCATTGAGTCTTGGAGGAAACACTTTTATGACCGAATATATTTATATATATTTATATTTACATGTAACATCACGAGAGAAGAAGGAATGAATGACATTACAAAATCTCCGTTTTATTCTAGAAATGCGTTAAAACGGAGATTATATATTGCAAAACATTCTGACACTGTATAATAAAACAAATTACATTTCGAAACTAAGAAGTTGTTGGGAAGTTATTAAAATAGTAGTTGCTTGTTTGTGGTTTTGTCTGTGCTTACCATAGTTTCCTTTCAGAAAAGACGACGTCAGAAAGTATTTTACGGAAGTCCAAGATATCTCAATCTCTCATTGCACTCTTACTGGTATGTGATGATGAGAAAAAGAGATAGTCTCAGGGAGTAGGGACTGAGAGAGAAAGAGATAGACAGGCAAGCTGAAGTTCACTTAGAACTTGAATCGTCTCGCGTGGGAACTTATATACAAAAGAAGAAGTGATTACTTAGAGCTGAAAATGAGTTCATGTGTACATATTCCCTGTACGTGATCTTTAGGAAATGAGTGAAATGAACTTGAAATGATTGAGAAAGATGGAGAATAGTGATCGAGCTGCAGATTGCCGCGAAGTATAGAATGAGTGGTCATGGATACAATATGAACACACACCATCTGGATACTAATTTGAGTGAACATGCTGTGGCCTCTTGTTACGCATATGACTATTACTAGAGATAAAGGGACCCCCTCTAAAGCTGCAGCCCGATGGTTTCTCAGAATGAGACTCTCCTGCGGTAGCTCAGAGTCAAACTGCGGGCGTGACGTGTCTGGAACGCGCGAGTACTCGCTTGTATCGGTAGCTACATTGCGGTCTTTGAGTTGGTGCTGGTGCGCGTGGGCTTCACAGTCTGCGCGCTCGATTTACAACGATTTTAAAAAGTTGTAAAAACGGTAAAACCAGACTCCAGGTAACTGGCGGTGTATTTGATAACTGTAATACACTGTTTCAGACGACACAAGATGTGACACTTCATTTGAATATAATCCATATCTTGGAACACATCGCAGCTGCATCAGGTGAGTTAAAGACGTCTAGTTGAAAGTGCAACATTGCAGCTGTCCTACCGACGCGATATGATTCCCAGGGCCCGATTCCCATATGACTCTATCTTATTCTCATTCATTCCCCTACCTTTCACTAGGTAACAAAGCTACTCGGTTGGTAAGGCAGGGTGCACCACATGCACTGCTACGAAGTATTGCTTCCACATCCCGTGTTAGGCCGCTTTACGAGGAGCTCTGTCTACACCAGCATCTACTGCTCATAAAACTAGCAGCAAAAGGTAATACATTGTGTGGCTCACACCGTCATTTATGTGAGGGTTCGGTAGGTCAAATACATCATTACCCTGCATTTCTAGCGAAAAGGTGAAGAAAATGGTGCTCCTACAGATCCTTTCTCACTCGTGCTAATTATTTTCTACTTTCAGAAAAGAAGCTGGCCTTGAAGGCTAGGTTATGCGGGGTTGTGGCTATAACACTGGATCTGGCTAAACAGTGTCTGAACAATATGGACATTAGCAGTCCCTTGTTACAGGTTAGTAATAGACCAACCCAGAAGCAGTCATCAATAGTTTGATTCGCGCTCAAAAATTAATGCTAGGGTGCTTCTCAGTATCTACTCGGTTGAATTTTAATTTGGTCATCATTTGGGTTGGATAACTATCAAAGAGAGGGGATTTACCCTCCCCATTCTCCCCACCAGGTACTAAGGATATACGCAGGTAACAGTTCCAATGCAGCCAGTATGGTCAAGAATGGTGTGCTAACACTGCTTGACAAATACTTCTCTATGTATGGGAAACAGAATAACGCCGTGTTCCGGTATTCCTTGGATTTACAGAGTCAGATCCTTTCCTACAAGTCAAACGCGAGTAAAGCAGCGTGTAACGGATCAACCAGGTAGGGAGGCTTGATTGAACATTGGAACAAACAGATAGAGTTGTAGGAAGAAAGAAATTGGGACAAATCTGTCAGAGCATTGGCCTGACCCTATTCTGATCTCGGAGCCTGCGAGAACCGCGGTCAGAGCAATTCCCTGACTGGGTATGAAATGACGTAGTCACAAAGCTGTAACAAAATTCTTCTATTTCAGGAAAATGTTGGATCTGTTTGTGTTTTGGACGGAATTGGACAAACTCCACAAATATGTGCACATCCGGAAATCCATCCTGACCTCTATCAAGTATCTCGTTACCACGGAAACGGGCAGAAAGGCCCTCACCAAGTGTGGAGGAATCCAGATTCTGTATGCCTCTGCTAAGTTGAATGGCGACATTGATTTGGATAAGACGTGCTCATCTTTTTCTAATTTGAGGATATCCCAGGAAATGTTCACTGACACATGCCCTAATAGTAAGTGAGATACATGTGTTAACTAGTAAGTGCGATACATGTCCTAATAAGTGAGAGAAGGGGGTCACCTATAATAGAACGTGAAAAGGAAGGGATGTCATAGGAGTAGGGACCGACGTCATAGGCACATGGGATACGTCATAAGGGAGGCCGGGTTGGGAAGCTGGGTTACAACATACGGATGTCACTTTTCAACACTCTTTGTCTCTCCCCTCTCTCAAGTATCTCTCCCTTCAAGTACCATCTCTTTTCTTCAGAAATCCATTCGTTTATCAATATCCTATTCGTTGCTTACTCAGATCACGTTTTTACAACTGCAGCACAAAGTACTACAAGTCATTTCTCTCCGCCAGCTGTTGTTGCAGGACAATGAGTTTTATGTGTGGCATTATATCACTGCATTATCCGCTCTGCATTTAGTACCATCTATAACCACTATATAACCACTGCTTCTATATATAATAACCACTGCTCCTTGTTATACATGCAGCTAAGTGGTACTTGTTACAAATTGATGATTAGCCGCGGTGTGATTGTTCGAATTGTTCCATAGTTTAACAACCACTACTCATCTCCCTGCTGCTGAAAGTGCACATGTGAGAGAGAAAGTAGATACACGAGAGAGAGTGATAGTGCACTATCACTCTCTCTCGTGTATCTACTTTCTCTCTCGTTAGTTGTGGTGTCTACTCTCTCCTAATATAATTTCTATGTTGTACATTCATCAAATTGATGATTGTAGTTCAGTTTTACTATTCCTGCTTCTCATGATACTGACTAATCATTAGTCAGCCATTTCACCGTCATTTTCTAACTAGTGCAGTCTTCCGACTTCCGAATTCCTACTAGATGTGCATTGTGCAGTGGCCCATTACTGATTACTGAATCAATCAAGCGACTTTTTGAGTCACACGAGCCTGATTCCTGGATCTGGATACAATGAATAGTTCTGACGGCCAGTAGATTTTATTGTTATACCTAGGGTGTCTCGATTTGCGAGCATGGATTCCTTTCTTTGCTACTGGTACTTGCAATATACGCTGTTTTAAACAGTTCACACAAGTCTTTGCCACCTAGTGTCATTGTGCAGAGCTTCTGCTGTGAGTATCTCTCTCTCTCCATCTCTCTCTCTCTCTCTCTCTCTCTCTCTCTCTC
>AVPN01000511.1:0-39579 GCA_000695325.1 Pleurobrachia bachei | reverse complement strand
AGGCTTCCGTCCGATTTTGGTGCATATTGCCATCCTAGCGGACATCTGTGCGAAGTCTGGAGTCTCAACTCCAAAATTTCAATTTCGAACTTAGGGGCCATTTTAGCGATTTCCAATTAGCGATAATTAACGAACCAAACATTGTTCAGACTTAAACTCAGCGGTATTTGAACCTCTATTGCCACCTCTTAGCATGGGAGAAGTTTCATAGAAATCAGAGGAGGTGACTGTAATTATTGCTTCTACTATTAACGTGGTCCCCCATGATGCACACAAAATCAGATCAAAAACTTAGAGGGAGTCGACAGAGAGAGGGAAGCTGTTCTAGCTAGGATGTGCTAAGTCTCGAGGTGTAGTGTTTCACGCGATGGGTATAACATAATGTTGTCATGGTAACGGATGCTAAAGTCTCCCTTTAGTAACGTACCTCACAGCCTCTCTCCGCGTGTTTACTTACCGATTTACATCAATTCTGAAAACATCTGATATGCATTAGCTGGCATTTCGTATCGTGTGAGAATTTCTATTTCATTCGCCGCGGAGACCTATTATCATAGAAATTTGTTGTTGAGTGTTTGATATAGCTTGATCCTTGGTCCTTGGTCCTATCTGTCACCCAATTTACTTCCGTCACGACCTCGATCCTCCCCCATTAATTGATCACGGCTGGACTACATACATGGTAGAATGACTTAAGAAACCTGAATCTCTCTAGGAGTCCCTTTTCTCTTTGACGGGGATTTCTGTATCTCTCTCTTTTCATTCGTCTTGCATCTGTCATCTTGCAGCCTATATGTTGTATTCCCAAACTGTTCCTTGTGATATAACTGAGTGTCTCTGAGAGCTCATCCTATGGAACACCAAAATGGGGCCGGAACACAGCAGCAGCAGAGACCCCGAAGCTCAAAAAACCGGAAGAACTCCAAGGGGCTGGTCAACAACAAGGGCAAGAGACCAACTGTGAATGTGATCGAGAAGGCCCAGTCCGTACTGGAACAGTACAGGGTAAGGTCCAATTAGGGCTCTTTTTCTATTGATTTCTAGAACAGCATTGTAGTATCCTATAGTTTTCCAATTTTTGTCCATTACATCACACTAGTTGTTCTAGAAGACATCATTTTCATATTAGAAACTCCATGAGTGTCTCATAATCAGCCAACAACATGCAGTATGATTGAAAAGCCACCTGACTCACTGGTAGCCCCAGTGAAATTATATACCCAGTTGTACGATCTGTCTCTCTATATATATCTCTCTCTCTCTCTCTCTCACTCTCTCTCTCTCTCTCTCTCTCTCTCTCTCTCTCTCTCTCTCTCTCTCTCTCTCTCTCTCTCTCTCTCTCAGCAGGGGTGCACTATTGCATTCATGCAACTCTAATTCGGAAATCATGTCGCAGCCGCGTGGCAGAGCTAGGTTACCACGGAAACCATGTCCTCTCTCTATCTTTCTCTCACTGTCCCTAACTCTCTCTCTCTCTCTCTCTCTCTCTTTCTTTCTCTCTCTATCTCCCCCTGGCTATATGAAGAAGTGGGATGGGGAGGAAAAGAAGGAGGGTATCGGATAGTTCATACACACCTAGTACGCAGTAGAATCCTCAGTTTTTTCCAGCTGCATCGTATATTGTATAACTTTGTGGTCTCTGTGTGCATGGCAGCTCTACTGAATAACCCGACACCCAATGCTTCACAAATTGCTGGCTTGCTCCAGAAACGGCTAGATGATCAGGTAACGGGTAGAATAAACGATCTTGTTGTCACATTGACAGGGGTCAATTTGTGTTTTAGTTTTCACATCATATCATGTTATGGAATCATGGATGATCAGGCAGGGTTTGTATGGAAAACAAATCGGTAGACAACCTTTTTGTTTGTAAACCATCGGTGGTGTAGCACTTCTCATTTGTATGTTGAGGTGCATACGTACCAAACTGGGTCAGTGGTATGGGTACAAATCCTCAAACAGCTGTGAGACTGAAAGTATGTCTGTGTATTGTGCGTGTGTTTTATTCCCGTAGAATGAGTAAATAATTATTTGTACGTGCCAATGTTTTGTACGTGCCAATGTTTTGTACGTGCCGGTTAGTTGTCTGGCAAGCAATTAAATTAAGCAATTAAATTATTGACACCTCTCTCCCCTCTCTCAGCAAAAAGCGCGAGAAGAAAAAGAGCACAAGAGGGGCAAACTTGACGCACGACACAACTATCTTCTACGGACGATATCAGAACACTTAAATGTAAGACGTGTTCCATATTGAGAATAGGATCTACCGGTCCTATATTTGAAAATCCTGCAGATCCTCCTTTGTACAGACTGCAGCTCACCTCCATTCTCCCCGCAGGTACCCCAGAATGATATTGAAGACAGTATATTGGAGGGATTCCAGATAGAGCTCATGGACCAGTTCTTCCTAAAGCCCTCCGCAGCCCTCATTATGTTTTGTGCACCCTACGCCGAACCAGAACCACCCCCTGTTAATGGTAACAGCAGCGCATCTGCTGCAGGGCGTTGCCCCTAAATTTAAATGATCACGTGTCCAGTCTCTACCTGTCAATCAAACAGAGTTCAACGGTGCTTCCCAGTAAAACAAGACAAAATTTCTCTCTAGTTTTCTTGGAACGCTTAATCAAAATGCAAAGCTAAACTAAATGACATGGTAAATTCTTCAAATTATAACTCAACGTTGTGCAGGTGCCGCCGCTCCGGGACCAGCTGGGGGAGCTAGTAGTAACAACAGTAAACCTGTGAAGTCACGCGTCAAAATCTACATTACTGACGGGAAAACGGAGCGGATAGAGTGTGATTGTCAAATCATGTACTTTGTCAAGACAGTGGAGAAACCTCTGACGCTGGAGTCAATGATGCTCATGCACAAGGTTACCATGGTTACCAATATAATTCATGTAGAGCTAACATACATTTTATGTATTCGCCCCTCTAAAGTCTAATTGTCCATATCGCTCAGCTAAATTGTTCACCCAACCCCATTATACCTAAAACCTAAGCCTAAAACCCCTAAATCACCCCTATTCATCCCCTACATAGTGGATAAATTTCGGTTACATGGAGATAGACAAGACAGAGGTGAAGGGAGCCCATTTGATCCAGGCAGTAGCCAACATCCTCCAGAGGGTGTACATCCCCGCCCTGTCCCGGTACACCAGTTGGCCACCCGACGGGTGGTAAGTCTCTCTCCTCTACTTCACCCTCTAACAGTCTCATCTGGAGGGGTTCTGTGGCATGTTAAACAATGCCAGTGGCAGCCTCGAGGATAACATCCTTCTCAAGGTTAGTAAAGTGGTACAGTGCAGTGAAGTGGTACTAGTTGTCCAGATCTGATCACCCTGGCACATAAGGAAGTGCAGATGCATTAATAGTACTAATGAGATTCCGAGATGGGAAATAATGAATATGAGATTGACATCTCTTATCTCAATATCTCCCGATCAGCGAGCCCCACACTTAATATTTCCCAGCCCCATCACTTCCTCTAGAGCTGTTCAAAAGATTATTAATTGTCACAATGTCCACATATATTGACAATGAAATTACCCAGCTCAACGCTCGAGCATAATAGGATTGACTTCGTAACCAAGTCCACATTCCAATTGCAGAAGTGTGACACGATTGATTTGAGTGTGTTCAAGACAGCTGCCGACTATATTGAGGCGGCCAATAACGCGGACGAGCTGACTCTGGTGGAGCAGTGTTTTACAGGGTGGTGCAAACAAATCGAACAGGTATAATTATGATAGTGAACTAGTGTCAAAGCATTGGGCTGAAAGTTGACCTGATCACTGATATCAGCTTAGTGGATTTTCTACATTTACCTATTCTATAACTTAACGTTCATTCAGGTTCTTGCGGAGAGTGATCAAATGAGAAAGGAAGCAGATGACATTGGTCCAAAAGCGGAGCTGGACCACTGGAAGAAGCGTATGGCCAAGTTCAACTCCCTCCTTGACCAGATCAAGGGTCAGGAGTGCAAGGCCGCTCTTGGTATCATGATGGCGGCTAAATCTAAACTGATCAAGAGGTGGAAACATCACTGATAGTGCGAATGAGGCTAAAGATAACGTTAAGTTTCTCTACACCCTGGAGAAGTTCTGTGATCCACTTTACAAGAATGACCCCCTGTCCATGGTGGACCATATTGCGGGGCTACTGAATGCAGTTAGGATGATACACTCCATTTCCCGGTATTACAACACCAGCGAGAGGATGACGTCACTCTTTATCAAGATCACCAACCAGGTAACACCATGGTAACCTAGGAGTCTTGTAACCATGGTAACATGAGTCTTGACAGATGCTCAAAGGTATATATGCTCTGTACACACAGCTGCTAATGATTCCACGTCCTTTCTGCAGATGATAACAAGTAGCAAGAACTACATCACGATAAATGGTACATGTAAGCTGTGGAGTGAGGAGAGGGATGTGGTGATGGACAAACTACGGGCTTGCATCAAACTTAACCGTGAATACCAGGTATTGATGAGGTACCAAAATACCGCGGGTATTATCGTAGCATCATAGATCTACTGCAGAGTACCCTCAATGAGATTCATTCCACTTCACATCCACTTTACTGATTTCACACCCCGTTTCAGGCGGCGTTCCACCGAACGAAACGGAAACTGGAGGAGCACCCGGAAGAGCGGCAATTTGAGTTTTCCGAGATGTACATCTTCGGCAAGTTCGACACCTTCTGTCGCCGGCTGGGAAAGATAATGAGGATGTTCGAGTTGATTGAGAGTTATAGCAAACTCGGGGAGAGCAAGATTGAGGGCATCGAAAGATACTCCACTAGGTAACTGATCAAATATATCATCGATATTCTCCTAATTATGTTGTGTCAAAATATTGGCGCTCTAAACGTTTGATTTGTTGAATTCAAGTCTATAGCTATCCATTCTTGTGTGTCAGGTTCATGGTGATAATCAACGTGATCAAGAAAAAGAGTTACGATCTGTTGGATCACCGGAAAATGGACTTTGATCAAGACTACGATGATTTCTGTAACCAGGTTAATATACCACAGTTAGTTACCACTGGTTACCATTGGTAACCACTGCAGTTACCATAGTTACTACTGGTTACCATGGTTACCACTGGTTACCATGGTTACCGCTGGTTACAATAACTAAAACATGACTCCTGTTGTATAGGTGAGTGAGCTGGAGAATGATATCCAGAGGTTTATGGAGGACACACTGGACAAACCTACCACAACAGAAGCAGCCCTGCAACTCGTCAGAAAATACCAGAGTAGGTGGACGTGAGCATGTTAACAAATTCTTAAGATTGCTCCTGCCATGATCAGGCGCCTTCCTACTTTTGACAGAGCATCACCCTCAAATTGCGCCCCCAGACTAGCGATCACTAGTCGACTTGAGGAATTTTTATTTGATAGGGCATCATGCCACAATCTATAACGCACTCAAATTACCGAAATTATCTTTTTGACATTTGACATTTGAAATTTTATTTAATCACTTCCTCTATGTAGAGATCACACTTTTTTGACAAGGTAACTGTTGAAGCTGTCAATTCTCCCATATCTTCTTCACCAACCACTTTGTCTCGATTGGCGTTTTGTCTCGCCCATACTGCAATTAAAATTAAATTACTCTCCCTTTCAAGTATCGCAAAACTTATATCTCTGGATCAAGGAAACAGCATACTCTTTTCAAATTCACCCCCATATCTCTCTCCCTCTCTCTCTCTCTCTAGTCAGTCTCTAAAACTGACGGGTATACAGATATTGTTACAGGCCTCAAGATCGCCTCCCTGGATCCGCAGCAGAAGTTTGGCAAGATTCTCCAGGGGTTCGGTAAGGACATTGAGAACGTGCAGAAGCTCTACCAGAGACAGAAGAATGATCCTCCCTGTGCCAGAATGCTACCTCCCATATCCGGGAAGATTGCCTGGGCAAGACAACTCTTTAGGAAGATTGAACAGCCCATGCTGGTAAGTGGCAGTCCGGGATTATGTAGTTTCTTTATTCCTATTATCTTGCATGATCTGTTCCCTTGGTAACGGTTTTTCAGCCCATGTTCCAGGTGTTTCAGCAATACCCGGGGGTCTTGGAGAGTGACGATGCGAAGAAAATAATACGCAGCTACAACAAGGTAACTACTATTATGTTACCATAGTTACCACTGTTCTATGGTTACCATGGTAATTATAACTGATACCAGGTTGTCTCTGTATTTCTTGTTACCATGACAACGTATCTCAGGTAGCAAAAGTGCTCCTAGAGTACGAGGTGGTATACCACCAGGCGTGGTTGAAGCAGATTGATGTGATAAAGAGCGGTCTAAACTCATCCCTCCTGGTTAGACACCCAGAGACTCAAGTCCTCTACGTCAACTTTGACCCAAGTATACTGGAGTTAGTCAGAGAGGTGAGTTGAAATTAAAAGTTTTGACATTGTAGTGGCGTATCACATGATAAATTTGACCAATTGAAAAGAAAGAATAGACAGTACTGAGTACTGTCGACGCTCGACAGAGTTTCCACGAAACGTCATAAAGCTTCCAGAATCTTGATCCTGTCAAGCTTCTACGATATTTTAACTTCAATTAAACACACACCATGATAGGTTGATTGTATGGGCCGAATGGGGCAAGAGATCCCACCCACAGCGAAGCTAATCAAGACAAGAAAACACGCCATCAAGGCTAACTACAACCTCCTCAACGTAAGTAATAGCTTAGGAGCAGAAGCAATAGTTGTGAAATAATGAAATGTGTCATAGCTTCTTCAATTGTGTCATGGGTCACTGACACGCGTTCCATATCACTATACAGAACATGTTGAACGAGTGGAAGAGGATACTAGGAATGATACCGGCCAATTTCCTACCCCTCATGCAGCCACATATTAGCCACGTGGAGAACTATATTCGACCAGGTATTTAGCGGGTACATGTGGAGAGGAACTTTGATACCTTGTTGAGTAAGGGGTGGGACTCTCTGATCCCTCTTACTCAACAACATTTTATTAGAGCTTTCATTGTCTCATCTCTAACTACTGCATAGCTCCCACCATGAATTCTATATCATTTAACTATGCAGAGCTTGTCAACTGAACTAAAAACTGCCCAAATAAAAACAGCTGTCATTTCTCAGAAGTCCACAACTAAAAGAAAAGAAAAAACATCATATATAAAGTTGACAATACGAGTCTATTTTTGGTAAATTTCATCTCCCAGGGTGGTCTTCAGCCATTCATGACGAACGCAAACTTTGACAAATGACCATCCTCGAATATTTGTCAGACCCTATAACACCTTTCATCCCTTTACTTCTTGAAATACTAGATCTTGGCACTTGGCAGGTCACAGTTAGTGAAACAAACGAAGCAATAACAATTTAAGTGTTTCATCTCTGATCTTATCTCTATCTTTTCACCCAGGTCTAACAATGCTAACCTGGAGCAGCATCAATCTGGAGAGCTACGTCAGTAAGATTAACCGAGAGATGAAGACACTAGAACTCCTGCTGCGACGAATCACCGACCTGTGCACATATCGTATTGACGCCGTCCTCAAGGAGATGGGTCAGATGCTGCTGTGTGAGTTACCGGAGCATGAGGCTTGGACCATTGAACAGTTTCTGAGCAGGACGGAGAGTGTGTGCAACATGGCGAGTATACAACTGGAGCTAAAGAGTAAACAGGTGGAGAAGGCAACGAATGAACTAATAGAGACAATGATGACGTATCAGGTATAATATACTGCAGTCTGTAGAGTGTAGAAGCATCCCACATCCCGTGCGTGTCATGCGGAATTGTACTTCGTCAAATCTTCCACTGTCCAAGCACTTTCATGTGGTCTTTTACTTGCTCTATGAAAATCCTCTTCTATGGAACCCTCTCTTTTTTCCCTTTCTCTCTCTACTGTATGTGTAAGATTTGTGTACCTAGCAGCCCACCGCCGAAGAGGTAACGGAAGAGTCGTCTCAGGATGAGGAAACAAGACCGGGGAGCAGTCGGACACCCACCCCTCCTACCACTGCACGGAGCTCGGCAACCAGCCGTCACAACAGATACTCTGCTAGAGGGTAATAATTACATTACATCGCCATGTTTTTTCTCCCTCCATTCAGACCCCCTCTTATTACTGATTATGGCTGTGTTTAATCTCGATTCACTTATTACTGATGGCTAGTTCACTGACCGAGCCTCAGATCTGTTTCCTCTAGTGCCAGGTCAGATGTGGAGGAGGACAGCAGGCCGGGTGCCCGGTCAAGACTGCGGAAGAGGCTTCTTCGGGAGAATCTGGAGGAAGAGGCGAAGGAGTTACGGAGTGTCTTCCAGCACAGGAACCTGGAGGCCATTCTCAGGGCGACACGGAGCACTCTGGAGACTCTCAAACGACGTGTACAGGTATGCATTGTAGGTGGGATCCGATTGTAGCTGCAACCCCCGCCTTTCAGAAATCAGTGGCTGATTAGCCGTATCTCTTACAATCTCAGACCCCTATATTTAGTATTTACCGTGTAGTCCCGTCAAGTCCCCTAGACATGTGTGTACACTATTATTTCAGGTTTCTTCGCTGCATATGTACGAGGTGGCGCCCACACAGGGAAATAGGAAGTCAGAGGTTCCCTTATTCAAAGCGGACATAGTCCTTGCCATCCCTAATATCATAATGATGCCTGGGCTGGATGAGATACAGCAGGGTCTCAATACTAGCATCAGACTTATCCTCAGCGTCAGTAAGAGTAAGTATAGTGGTGGGGGTAGTGGTAGTGACAGTCTCAGTAGTCTCACCCCTGAGTAGTAGAGTTGCCTTGCTAGATCCTTTTTCACCTTGCCTCTTACATATAGAATATAACGATGGTAAAGCTTGAAGATGTACGTGTTACAAGTTCCTATATATAGAGTTCAGCTGTCAGAGCGTATTGGCAGCTGACAGCAGAACTCAGTGTAACACGTCGAGTTAATAGGGTGGGGATCTGCTGACAGGGCGTATTTAAAATGAATCTTGATTTGGGGGAAGAGCAAATTTGCTTGAACAGATGCATCGAATATCGATCGAATCTTTTATTTCATGACAGTTGAGGTTGTTGATAAAGAGTTACTTGTCGCAATATCGTCTGAGAGAGGGAGGGTGAGAGAGGCAGGATGAGAGATAGAGATTGAGAGGGGCCGGTGAGACAAAAAGAGACAGGGAGGGGTTAACAAATTGAACTGTTATTTTTACTTCTCAGATACCTACCATGACACTCCCTCTCTTTCTCAGGTATATTACAGTGGGGACACACACCCCAGGTTGACCAACAGGGAACCGCCCCTAAATCACCACGACAGACAGTGGCGGGAGGGGCACAGATTTGTGTACCTAGCAGCCCACCGCCGAAGAGGTAACGGAAGAGTCGTCTCAGGATGAGGAAACAAGACCGGGGAGCAGTCGGACACCCACCCCTCCTACCACTGCACGGAGCTCGGCAACCAGCCGTCACAACAGATACTCTGCTAGAGGGTAATAATTACATTACATCGCCATGTTTTTTCTCCCTCCATTCAGACCCCCTCTTATTACTGATTATGGCTGTGTTTAATCTCGATTCACTTATTACTGATGGCTAGTTCACTGACCGAGCCTCAGATCTGTTTCCTCTAGTGCCAGGTCAGATGTGGAGGAGGACAGCAGGCCGGGTGCCCGGTCAAGACTGCGGAAGAGGCTTCTTCGGGAGAATCTGGAGGAAGAGGCGAAGGAGTTACGGAGTGTCTTCCAGCACAGGAACCTGGAGGCCATTCTCAGGGCGACACGGAGCACTCTGGAGACTCTCAAACGACGTGTACAGGTATGCATTGTAGGTGGGATCCGATTGTAGCTGCAACCCCCGCCTTTCAGAAATCAGTGGCTGATTAGCCGTATCTCTTACAATCTCAGACCCCTATATTTAGTATTTACCGTGTAGTCCCGTCAAGTCCCCTAGACATGTGTGTACACTATTATTTCAGGTTTCTTCGCTGCATATGTACGAGGTGGCGCCCACACAGGGAAATAGGAAGTCAGAGGTTCCCTTATTCAAAGCGGACATAGTCCTTGCCATCCCTAATATCATAATGATGCCTGGGCTGGATGAGATACAGCAGGGTCTCAATACTAGCATCAGACTTATCCTCAGCGTCAGTAAGAGTAAGTATAGTGGTGGGGGTAGTGGTAGTGACAGTCTCAGTAGTCTCACCCCTGAGTAGTAGAGTTGCCTTGCTAGATCCTTTTTCACCTTGCCTCTTACATATAGAATATAACGATGGTAAAGCTTGAAGATGTACGTGTTACAGGTTCCTATATATAGAGTTCAGCTGTCAGAGCGTATTGGCAGCTGACAGCAGAACTCAGTGTAACACGTCGAGTTAATATGGTGGGGATCTGCTGACAGGGCGTATTTAAAATGAATCTTGATTTGGGGGAAGAGCAAATTTGCTTGAACAGATGCATCGAATATCGATCGAATCTTTTATTTCATGACAGTTGAGGTTGTTGATAAAGAGTTACTTGTCGCAATATCGTCTGAGAGAGGGAGGGTGAGAGAGGCAGGATGAGAGATAGAGATTGAGAGGGGCCGGTGAGACAAAAAGAGACAGGGAGGGGTTAACAAATTGAACTGTTATTTTTACTTCTCAGATACCTACCATGACACTCCCTCTCTTTCTCAGGTATATTACAGTGGGGACACACACCCCAGGTTGACCAACAGGGAACCGCCCCTAAATCACCACGACAGACAGTGGCGGGAGGGGCACCAAGTGGCCTCGCTGCTGCAGCTGCTCCAACCACTAGGGTCGACCCCTCCAAAACTTACTTCAAGTCGATATCAGAAAATAAGGATATCTCCAAGATGGCATCTCTCCTTTCCACCGCTATCAATGCCACTAAGAGTGAGATCAGCAAGGCGCTAGAGCAGTTTAAACCATACCACAAACTCTGGGATACTGATCAGGAACAGGTATGTATTGCAGCTGCCATGTCTAAATATACTTCTAATCTTTGGTAGCTGGTGCCTGATATCACTTATCAGACAAGTTGAACGTATTTGATCTGAGCTGCAGTTAATTGAATTTTAGTTATGCCAAATTGTTGTTAATTGTATCTACTTATCTCCAGGTTGAACAAGAGTTCCTGGCGACAGATCCTGGTCTGGGAGAGTTCGAGAGCCGCATCCTCACCTACGATACCGAGATAGAGACCATAGAGGAGCTATCTGACACAATAGCGGTCGGAGCGATCGCTCTGAAGACCTACCTTCTGAAGGACGCCCTTATTGCAGAGGCAAAGGGCTGGAAACTACTGTACGGTAGTCTAGCTAACAGGTACATGGTACATGTTGTGTCAAACACGGAGATCAGGGAGATATTTTGTGTTATCCCGGTCTAACAACTTTCATCTATCCCATGCAGGAAGTACAAGAACCGAATGAAGGAGATATTCGAGTTAGTGGACGAACTCAACAAGAAATTGGGACGACCAATCAACGATCTGGACGATGTCCGAGATAGTATGGCTGCCCTGGCCAAAATCCGATGTAAGGAGATCGAGATAGACATGGTAATTGGGCCCATTGAGGACAGCTATGCCATGCTGAACAAGTATGATCTACCCCTGATGAAGGAGGAGGCGGAACGAGTTGACACACTCAGGTAACATGACTCTGATACTATAGTGGCCACCCACATCCTTTCAATTTCTACCAGTTCACTCCTCATGTTATCTCGCAGCTAATGCACTGCCCCCCCACTAGGTACGCATGGGAGAAGGTGCTGAGTATGGGTGGGGAGGTACAATCCCACCTGGTGGAAATACAACCCCGGTTCAAGAAGACCCTGTTGGAGAATGTGTGCACCTTTAAGACAGAGGTGGAGAACTTCAGCAAGGACTACGAAGATAACGGCCCCATGGTAACAGGTAGGAATATGCATTTCGGATCGTAACCAGGACCAATCATAGAGTTGCAGCTTGTTCGACCTCTTTTATACAATCAGACTACAAGAAGGGTTTGAACATAACAACCATGTAGGTTTGGTACCCATATGATCAATCAACTCTCAAACACCCTGTTTTATTTAGGTCTGGCATCTGTGGTTCCTCCTGGCAATCCCCGAGTTTTTACTTGTCCCAACCCACTAACTAAATCGCCCTTGTTTAGGTCTGGCACCTGAGGAGGCGAGTGTTCGGCTGACCATATTCCAGTCTACGTTTGATGATCTGTGGAGGAAGTACGACACATACAGTAGTGGGGAGACACTCTTTGGTCTGACTGTCAAGGAGTACCCCATTCTGGGTAAATATTATATTCGAGGGTCATATCTTTCTGTTATAGTGACGTAATAACTAAATTGCCGTAGTGTGTACTGCAGCAGTACCCGGCGCTCCTTTTACGATGAAAAGGGGGGGGTCTGGTGCATTAGGTAATTAGGTAAATAGACTTATTGCAGAGGCAAAGGGCTGGAAACTACTGTATGGTAGTCTAGCTAACAGGTACATGTTCGGTCTGCCACGGAGATCAGGGAGATATTTTGTGTTATCCCGGTCTAACAACTTTCATCTATCCCATGCAGGAAGTACAAGAACCGAATGAAGGAGATATTCGAGTTAGTGGACGAACTCAACAAGAAATTGGGACGACCAATCAACGATCTGGACGATGTCCGAGATAGTATGGCTGCCCTGGCCAAAATCCGATGTAAGGAGATCGAGATAGACATGGTAATTGGGCCCATTGAGGACAGCTATGCCATGCTGAACAAGTATGATCTACCCCTGATGAAGGAGGAGGCGGAACGAGTTGACACACTCAGGTAACATGACTCTGATACTATAGTGGCCACCCACATCCTTTCAATTTCTACCAGTTCACTCCTCATGTTATCTCGCAGCTAATGCACTGCCCCCCCCCACTAGGTACGCATGGGAGAAGGTACTGAGTATGGGTGGGGAGGTACAATCCCACCTGGTGGAAATACAACCCCGGTTCAAGAAGACCCTGTTGGAGAATGTGTGCACCTTTAAGACAGAGGTGGAGAACTTCAGCAAGGACTACGAAGATAACGGTCCCATGGTAACAGGTAGGAATGTGTATTTTGGATCATAATCAGGGCCAACCATAGATTTGCAGCTTGTTCGACCTCTTTTATACAATCAGACTACAAGAAGGGTTTGAACATAACAACCATGTAGGTTTGGTACCCATATGATCAATCAACTCTCAAACACCCTGTTTTATTTAGGTCTGGCATCTGTGGTTCCTCCTGGCAATCCCCGAGTTTTTACTTGTCCCAACCCACTAACTAAATCGCCCTTGTTTAGGTCTGGCACCTGAGGAGGCGAGTGTTCGGCTGACCATATTCCAGTCTACGTTTGATGATCTGTGGAGGAAGTACGACACATACAGTAGTGGGGAGACACTCTTTGGTCTGACTGTCAAGGAGTACCCCATTCTGGGTAAATATTATATTCGAGGGTCATATCTTTCTGTTATAGTGACGTAATAACTAAATTGCCGTAGTGTGTACTGCAGCAGTACCCGGCGCTCCTTTTACGATGAAAAGGGGGGGGTCTGGTGCATTAGGTAATTAGGTAAATAGATACTGACACTGTAGCTCACTCCTTGGAGTAGGTAAAATCAAGAAGGAGTTGAATCTACTACAGAAGCTGTACACCCTCTACAACACTGTTATTGACACGGTTAACGGTTACTTCGACATCCTCTGGGCGGATATTGACATTGAGAAGATTAATGATGAGCTCACTGAATTCCAAAACAGGTAGATATTATAAAGGGGGGTGGGGCTGATTTTGTTACTCAACAGGGAACGTACGTGGTATATACTATATATTAGGAACACTGACTACTGGTATTTCAGTGAAATTCTCTCCAGTATAGGTTCTAGAATAAATAATACTAGAAGATTTATTAGGTTGACAGCTGTTATAACTACCTAATAATCCTTCATTCTACCTAAATTTGGGTGGTTAAACCACTCAAACCACTCTCTACCTGTCACATGCCGAGAGAGTTAAATATTTCGCAGCTGTCTTTGGCCATCTTACGCACGAGGACGGGCATGGGAGTAGTACAATTCAAAACTCCTTTTTTTCTCTTTTTCTGACCAGCTGCAGCTACTAATCTACTACCTCCTTTAATACCAGATGCCGCAAGTTGCCGAGAGCTCTGAAAGATTGGCCCGCGTACAATGCCCTGAAGAAGAAGATAGACGACTTCAACGAGACGTGTCCCCTGTTGGAGCTAATGACGAACAAGGCCCTGAAGGCCCGCCATTGGGATAGGATTGCCATCCTCACAGGTATGTAAAGAATTACGAAGCAACCCCTCTAAAGAGGCCGGGCGACCTTCGTACACACTGGCAAGGGGTTACTTCGTTACCAATATAAAGGGGTGGGGGGGTGGTCATGTTAATGTTAATGTTTCATGAGAAATTTTAAAATGTTTATTAACATAATTAACATTATTAACATTTATTAACAAAATAAGAAAATCTATTGCAATCGGCCCGGTGAAGTTATTGAATGTTGCTCTATATTAAATACACTTGTACAACTATTTTTTGCACAGTTTGGTGGTCCACCATACTAGTTTTTGGCTCAAAATCAAAGATTTTCGACCAGTTCCAAAGAATAAATTTTTTTCATCGATTTAAATTGTTTTCATCGATTATCGACTATTTGGACGAAAGAAGGTGATGTATATAGTTAGTGTATGATAAAAAGACCTAAACACACCTAAAACACGTAAAATAGCTATAAACCCACCGGAAATACCTAAAACACGACTTTTGTTAATTTTGTTAATTTTGTTAATCGTGTTAATGTTTCACCGAGGGTCCTTTGTTAATTAACAAAACATTAACAAAATTAACATGACCACCCCCCCAAAGGGGTATAGGTTGGGGGATATATTCTATATATTCTACATTCCATCCTTATACAGGTCATCCGTTTGACTTTGAGAGTGATACCTTCATGTTACGGAACATCATGGAGGCTCCCTTGCTACAATACAAAGAGGATATCGAGGTAAACACTAGATTATTGAATCTGAATATAATTCGAGATCTGTATCAGCGATATCAGCTATACAATTACACTCTGGTTGGGGTCCGGGCCGCGGGTTTACAGCCACTTGAACATTCTTTGACAATTATATACATCAGACTCCGATTTATCGAGCAAAATGGCTTCCCCCTATAAATCGGGGTCCGAGTTTATATGTTTGATCGGGCCTCTATATTGGTACACAAACAGCTATATTTTAACGCTCCGACACACGTGGTTCGACACATGCAGGTGGTCTCTGGAGTTTTTAGTGTTCTGTACACCTCATACTGCCGTTCGAACCCTCCCTTTACAAACACAGTCTAGGCAAGTCTCATACTGCTGATCGGCACTGGCTGTCACTCCTGAAAAAGTTCCTCGGTACACTATACCTCCTATCATCAACCGACGGACTGATGGACGTCCTCACGGTCCGTGCCGTTTGGGCCATGCCCACCCGGGGTCTGAAGACCAGGTTCTCATTAAGGGAGTTGCCCCGGGTGTCGCTGGGCCTCAGGGAGGGTCGGTAAGAGGTCAGTCGGGTGGGTTCAGAGAGGGAGCTCTGGCAAGTTGATTTGGAGATGTTAAGGAGTTTCATTGTGGGGGTGATTATCATCCTCCGAATACTGTATCTGTAATGATCATGGGCAATAATCAGTTACACTGCACTGCTGGAATATATAGTGATTGGGATTTGGGACATCACCTAAAAAGGCGTACAATGTACAGGGGATCAAAAGTCAAAAGAGATATGATCAGCTGATAACCAACTACAATAGTCTCACCTGAGAGATTGGTTCCTGAGAGTGTAGATAACAGGGTCTATAGCGGGGGAGATGTGGTATAACCAATGTGCCACATCGAATGACCATGAGGGAATCTAGGGAGTTGTTAGGGAGTTGTTAGGAGTTGTTTGGGAGTTGTGAGGGAGTTGTGAGAAAGTTGTTAGGGAGTTGTTAGGTGAAGGAGGGGTGTTTTAGGTGAAACTGACAGTGATTTGGAGAAGCCAATTTGACACATCATACTAAAGAAAAAGATATGGAATGAAAGTTTCCATGCAAAGGATTATGTGTGAAAATCAGTACATAACTCTGAATATTGAAACCTACCACAAGGAGGGTTGATGGTTTGAACATAACACAGAGGGATAGGATACAATTGGGTAGCCACGTCACAACAAAACAGGATATCATTATCAGGGCCATTTTAGCTATCCTCCAGCTCACATTGAACTCCCTGTGTGGAGAGTTAGTTATTTAGTTCAGAGAACATAAAACTCCCGAACTAAGGGTTCGAGTTTAGAGATACAGTGGGGGGGCAGATGCAGGGGGATGAAAGTTGATGGAAAGGAATCCCCCAAAATTGTAAAAATGTCTGTCTCTTACTTGCGAACTTCTGACTTGAGTTTATTATTGTTGTGTTTGTTGTTGTTGTAGTAGGGACACACAATCTTCTGGCGACAAGCGACCGCCTTGAATATCAGTAGATAGGATCCCACCATGACCAGTAGAGGGATGATGGCAAAGGGTATGAACATCAGTAGAATGTACATCTACAGGGGTACATGACGTGTTATATTAACGCTGTGTTACCTTGGTAATGAAATACAACTCAACAACCTTCGGTAAGGGAGTGGTAACTTCGTTACCATTGAGTTAGCTCTATAAGGGGAGTGGCTTAATACACCTGAGAGAGACAATGTAGAGATTATAATCTATATCGCAGTACCCACCCTATGGCTGGATTGCATTGGGTCCCACATCTGATTGCACTGTCCCTCCATCTTTCCAAAGTATACAGGCATGTTGATGAAGATTATAGTGTTGACGGGGATGGGTAGCGACATACACAACACCAGACCTATCGTTATGCTGCAAGAAATGGATGGGTTAGAGTATGGGGAAACGGGGTGGGTAAGAGCGGTGAGTGTAGCAGTAAAATGGTCAGATAGTAATTTTGAATTTCAGAGTCATTTCTTGTGCGCTAGAGAGGCATATCCCTGGGATTATCCTACTTACTTTTTGAAGGACATGTAGATGCGGTATTTGAAGGGTCGGGTAATAGCAAAACAACAATCTATGGAAATTAGGGCGAGGAGAAGGTACCCAACATGAACCATGTAGTTTGGGAATGCAGCCGATAGTTTGCACCACAAACCATCCCCTCCTCCTAACCATTCCTCCGTGATCAGGGATACTGTGATCCAAAACATGTTGCCTGGGGGGTTGTCATGGTTACTAAAGAGTGTTGTCATGGTTACTAAAGGGTGTTGTCATGGTAACCATGGATGCAGCTGTATCTACCAGTCCTTACCGGTGCCCTGTAGAAAGTGTCCCAGACAGAGGGTAAAAATAAGGAGGGTTGACACGTTAGCCAGGATGTTAAGGTTGAAGATGGCCACTAGTAGGATCACTGCATTACCAAATATAGAGAGGAGTGTCATGGCCGCCATAAACACAACCTGAAATAGTTGGGCGGGAATTATTATATTTTAGTAGAGGTTGGATTATTGGTATGTATGATAGCTCTAGACTGAGTTCAAAGGACCCCGATATAAAGTGAATCAAATCAAAAGCACGCAAAACTACAACTATCGATCTTCCATTCAACTTACGCTGAGTCCTTTGCCGAGATCGCCTGCGGAATCCGCGGTGCTGAAGGGGTGCATCATGGTTGTGAGGAACTCTGTGTCGTGAAACTCATCCATACTTGAGCTATAATTGGGTGGTGGTCATGACATGTTATATCACCTGACCTCACACGCAGTTATAGGAGCTCCTGATCGCTAGGAGATGCTATATGGCCCGATATCATGAGCATGCATCTGCAGGGCTGTATACTATTTCAACTTGTATAAAAACGGCAATTGGCAAAAACTAAAAGACATTAAAAGTCGGACCCGTGGGTACCATACAATGGCCAACAGCTAGGAACATCTGATCTTTAGAGCAGAATAATAAATTATATTTCTATCTGGTGGGATCAGATCAAAAAGCTCCGCGGTAGGACTCACGCGACGCTTTAATATGCCACGTGTCACGTGATATAATCAATCTGAATCTGGTGGTGGTGGGGTTATAACTGAATCTGCGGGTGGTGACATCTCACCGCTACTTTTTAAACGCACAATTGACCATTTCACTTCTATTTTAGGACATTTGTATCAGTGCAGTGAAGGAAAAGGATATTGAGGCGAAGTTAAAGCAGGTTGTCAGCGAATGGAACCACGAAGAGCTCACTTTCTCCCAATTCAAGGTATTAATCATGAGCCCATTTCTCGCTCTTTCTCTTATCTGGTCTTTCTCGATCTTTCTAGTATAGCTCAAAGTCAATGCAATCTTGCGCTTTCCATGAGTTTCAATCCAATATCTCATGCGACAAATACAATAATTTATTCTACTTATAGCGCTACTTTCTGCAGAAGCTACCTTCTAGAAGACGTTCTAAAAACGTAAAAGCTTCTTCAAAATCTCCATTTCTTTCTACATATCTCTCATATGAACGCATATGCGTTCAATCTCACTAGAACAGAGATCACTCTCGCCTTCCATTTATTTCGCTCCCCTCCCCAGTAGCCTTTTCTCTCTCCGCCCCTCTCTCTCTCGATCTCGATCTCGATCGTGACACAATATGATTGATACTTTATCTTTCTCTCCGACAGCAGATAGGTTTTAGGACCCACCCTCATATCCTAACGTAATGATTTTTCTCTCTCTCCCCCCCTCTCTCTCTCCCTCTCTCTCTCACCTACTTATCATTGCTAGAATCGTGGCGAGCTACTACTGAAAGGTCAGCAAGTATCAGATATTGTATCGAAGATGGAGGACAGTCTTATGATGCTCGGTTCTCTAATGAGCAACAGGTATATCATCACGATATCAGAAACAACCCAATCTCATAAACAAAAACTCAATCTTTCTCGTTGACCATGCTTCCCCGCACATACTGACCATGTCTTCGAGAAGATAAACCACATGTGGTATCCATTATATATGGTTTATCAACAAACCCCTGATCATTTAGCACTGGCATGGAAACTAATATCTATCAAATAAGCTCACAATCCAATTCATTAACTCAAGCAGCAACATAGCATATAATATAGTGCCACCGATATAGTTTTAACACCACACCTCGACTATTACTAACACCACATCTCTACAGCTAACACCACATCTCTACCACGTCCCTATACTAACACCCCTACTACTACAGGTACAATGCCCCATTTAAGAAGACCATCCACAAGTGGGTGACCCAGCTGTCATCCACCGCTGACATAATAGAAAACTGGATGACCGTCCAGAATCTGTGGATATACCTGGAAGCAGTGTTTGTGGGGGGTGACATCGCCAAACAGCTGCCCAAGGAGGCGAAACGTTTCCAGAGTATAGATAAGAGCTGGGTTAAGATCATGACCCGGGCCCATGACACCCCGAATGTTGTGAGTTGTTGTGTGGGAGATGAAATGCTGGGACAACTCCTGCCCCACCTTCTGGAACAGCTGGAATTGTGCCAAAAGAGTCTGAGTGGGTATCTGGAGAAGAAGAGATTGGTATTCCCTCGGTTCTTCTTTGTCTCTGATCCCGCTCTTCTGGAGATACTTGGTCAAGCGAGTGATCCTCACACCATCCAGGTATAATACAGTGTAGTTTACCCGGCCAATTCCTAAGAACTGATAATAGAAGTAGGAAAGGCAAAACTTTGAAAATTTTGTTGATGAACATTAAACCTTTTTTGGAGAGGACTCAGGACACCTTTTCAATCTTTGACATGTATGTTTTTTGTCACATTTCAGCAACCTAGCTCAGAAATTTGAACGTTTCGATTCTGTCGTAAATTTCTCAATGTCTGAACTCGAGCAGATTTTTAAACTGACATGTCATTGAATACAATAATTGGGTTATCCTTATACGGTAAATTATTTAATTTTAGAACATGACTTGACGCAAGCACTTCGCAGAAAAAAATATAGTAAGAAAAATGTTGAACTCTGATCATGATTATCGGCCCCTTCTCTAGTTATGAACAGTAGATAGTGGATCTATCTATATCATAGAGATCGAGTTTCTGCGGCATTTTCTACAGCATCTTCTCAGGCATATCAGTATTTAACATGATAAATCTCCCCTTCAGGCACATCTATTGAGTGTATTTGACCCGATAAATCCCTCCCCTGCAGGCACATCTACTGAGTGTGTTTGACAACATATAACCCCCCTGCAGGCCCATCTACTGAGTGTGTTTGACAATATCTCCCCCCTGCAGGCACATCTGCTGAGTGTGTTTGACAATACAAAGAGTGTACGGTTTCACGAAAAGGACTATGAAAAGATTGTAGCTATTGTTAGTAAAGAGGATGAAATGATAGAGCTGGATAAACCCGTAATGGCACAGGGTGAGTAGTGTATTCGCAAAGTTGATCGTTTAATTATAGGGAATGAACAAATTGGATGTGTTCTCCTTCTTTACATTACCGGGATTTGCCTAGCTATACTCTGTTAGAAGGGTATGAACTTAGAACATAACAAACCTTGTGAGACTATGTTTCGAGCGCCGCTTTACAAATGTTAAGGGAGGAGGTTAGAACACAACAAAACAAACCGGGATGCGGTGACAGATCAGGGTCGAGTAATAGTAAAGAAAGTTATTACCACTACAGTAAATAGGTTGGGAGATCTGGTGAAATAAAGGCAATTAAACAGTTGTTGCAGCTCACTAAACAGCTTGTATTTAGTATTACTGACTAGCACTGCATGACCTCGCCCACCAAAACCACTCTCTATCATATTAAGAACTGTAATCTCTCTCCCTATCACAGGCAATATATTATAATCTCTCTCCCAATAACAGGCAGTATAACTATAATCTCTCCCACAGGTAATGTTGAGATCTGGCTGGGACTCCTCCTGAAGATGGCCCAGCAGTCCCTTCATACCGTCATCAGGACCGCTGCCATGGCCATTAATGAGGCAACCAACTTTGTATTCCTGGAGTTCTTCGATACCTACCCCTCCCAAGTGGGCCTCCTCGGCCTCCAGCTCCTGTGGACCATGAAGTCTGAAAACGCACTGACCACCGTCAAATACGACAGGTTAGATCAGATCACGATCACGCTCACCCCAATCGACCGTTAATTATAGGAGAAACAATATCCCGAATATAAGAACATGAGTAAATAAAAGGCACAAGAGCAAGAGCAAAATGTGTTTGAAAGCCATAAAGATGATGTTGCGAGTAAGGTGTGGTAAGATGGTGGTGGTGGCGCGTTAGAATTGACAAATCAACCCTTGACACATATACACACACTGAAAAGTGACACTATCAATATAGCACTGCTTGGGTGTTCCCCTCTAGGTGATCTCTCTATCTTTTCTTTCTCTCTCTCTCTCGCTCTCTCCCTCTCTCTTTCTTTCTCAATCAATCAAATTTAGAAAATCTCAAATTCGAACATTCATCTAAGCTATGTAGCATATAATATTCGCCCAAAATTGTTGAATAGCGAAGATAGAACACCTTTCACATATAATGCACCGTTCAAGTCCTGAGTTGCAAATCAACTATTCTTCCCCGGTTGGTTAAGAAGTTACCTTATGCGTTGATTTCTTGCGAAGCTAGACTGCCATTCGCACGTCCCACGATTTCATAACACCAACTTCCCCGCGGTTGACTCTAATCTAAGAACTGCCCCCCACAGGAAGATAATGCAGACAACCCGACAGCTATTCTCTGAACAACTCCACGAGCTGATCGCCCAGACCACCCGGAATCTCACCCGTGTACAAAGAACCAAGTTCGAAACACTCATCACCATTCACGTGCATCAGCACGATATCTTTGAGGAACTGGTACGTATCTGTGAATAACAATAAGTTAACCCCAGGGTTCACGCCCATGGCAACCGCTCTTATCATACTGCAGTATTCGATTATTTTAATAAATTCTTGCGTATGTGATAATTGTGCAGTAGCTACTTGTCACCTTCAGTGAGTTAGTCGATTAATGCCACTTCGAAATAAAAAGTGGTTAAAAGCAGCTCAGTAGTCTCACGGGCCAGTTAATTATACTACCCCAAGGTTCTCGGGGTAGAATAATTATAACTGGCCTGAGAACTGTCAAAGTTAAATTCTTCTCAACCATCCTTCTTTCCCCATATTCATTTATTCCCACTCTGCGTATCTCACACTCTCTTGACAGCCCTTATCCCAACTCCCAACTCCCAAGAGCTCGCCATTTATTAATCAAAAGTTCGAACATGATGACCCGCCAACCCACAGCTAATATTTCTGAGAGCTTCTTTTCTGACATTTCCCCGCTACCTCTGTTATCTTCGCTCTGAGATTGCTTTTTGACAGTTCCCCTTCCCCCCACCACTTATCATTAACATCAAAAACTCGCTTTCTGGGATAATATGACATTTTGTATCTCTCTTTTAATCCCTCTCTCGCTGTCCCTCTCTCTCTTCTCTCTCTCTTTCTTTCTCTCAGATGATATTTCCCCAGACAAATTCTCGGAAGATATTATTCTTTTTCTTATGAATCTCCAGTACCACTTCCCACCCGATAGAGAAAACAGCCCAGATTTTGATAGAGTTTTGAGTTTTTTGGCTTTATGGGTTTCAGAAAGTGAAACGTCCTAGAACAAAATAAAATAACCTGTCCCGCCGTGAAATTCTGCTTCGAGTATAGTGGCTATAAACCTATTTATGACCTAACTTTCTCCACTACTCCCTATAATACACCATGCTCTCTGCACAGGTGAAGCACCATGTGAAGTACGTCCATGATTTTGAGTGGTTGAAACAAAGCAGATTCTACTTCAAGGATGACATTGACAAGTGTATCATCAGTATCACAGATGTCGACTTTGTCTATCAAAATGAATTCTTGGGTAAGTGAAATGAACAAACGTATTTCAAGGGTGTTTACTGGGCATTTGAAGAAGGAACCTAAAACCCTGGCTATCAGAATTGCATGAACCGCAGGAATAAATAAAACGGGTGGAGTAAATGAGAACAAGCTCAATGTGTGTTCCTTTTATGTTCTCGTAATAAAAGGTGGCGATAAATGAACATTTTAGAATTATCCCATAAATAACAAAGCATTATAATACACGATCTTCAGTCACGAATCATTATAAAGTCTCAATAACATGTCTTGCTCTCTCTCTGCAGGTTGCACAGAGAGGTTGGTGATCACGCCCCTGACGGATCGGTGCTACATAACCCTCGCCCAGGCCCTGGGGATGAGCATGGGCGCTGCCCCTGCAGGCCCCGCTGGGACCGGGAAGACCGAGACCACAAAGGACATGGGCAAGGCACTGGGGAAGTATGTGGTGGTGTTCAATTGTTCCGACCAGATGGATTACAGAGGACTGGGCAAGATCTACAAGGGACTCGCACAAAGTGGTAGCTGGGGATGTTTTGACGAGTTCAACAGGTATGTAAACAACCAATCATAACTCGTTATTTAGGTCACGTGACTTGTTATCGGCCAATCAGAGACCAGTATTTCCTGATTCGGTCGGTTCCTGCAGTAAACATACACATTGAGCAGGCTCAATTTAGCTAATTGCACTGGCGGGGTATGTTTACTGTTATCCTAGTGTTCCAACCCCTCTACTAATGAATTCAACAGGATTGATCTGCCTGTGTTGTCGGTGGCTGCCCAGCAGATAGCCATTGTACTGCAGTGCAGGAAGGAGAGGAAGAAGCAGTTCATCTTTACCGATGGCGATGTCGTGGATCTCAACCCTGAATTTGGCCTCTTCATTACCATGGTAACTACTTAATCTGAAATACCCGTGTTTCTCTTTGTTACCATGGTAACCATATTTCGTTGCTAAGCTTCTCTATACTCTCTCAGCGATCCCTAACAAACTGATAATCCATGGTTCTATAATTCTCTAATTACTTCCCACAGAACCCTGGATACGCAGGTCGGCAGGAGCTGCCTGAAAATCTCAAGATTCTATTCCGAACTGTGGCCATGATGGTTCCCGACAGGCAGATTATCATACGGTACATAACATAATGCACATAAATAATTAGTAGCTGCAACTTATTAAATTATTTACACGCGGTTACCCACTATCAAGCTTGGTACGAAATACTAATCAATCAATTAAGCAACCAATTGAATAATCTCTCCTGTCTCGCAGGGTGAAACTAGCTAGTTGTGGTTTTGCAGAGAACCTCTCTCTGGCCAGCAAGTTCTACACCCTTTACAAGTTGTGTGAGGAACAGCTAACCAAACAGGTACAGTCAGACCCCTCCTCCCCTATTCACTAGTCATATCACTATATTTGAGCCAGCGGGGTACAATAATACCCCGTCCTCCAGTCTTATACTGTAGCTCTACTCATAACCCTAATTATTAGGCTAATTCACTCTGCAGAACTATCTCACGTGCGATCGTGATCACTAATCCTACTCAATATGCTGCTATAATTCCCATTAGAAATTACCGTTAGGTTAAAAACCTATTGCAAGTTATGCTTTTATCTCCCCTCTCTCTCTCTCTCTCCCTCTTTATCCCTCTTTCTCTCTAGGTGCATTACGATTTCGGTCTGAGGAATATTCTCTCAGTGCTGAGGACTCTCGGGCAAAACAAGCGAGACAATGCATCCGATCCTGAGAGCAAGATTGGTAAGAAAACCGTTTTTCAAACAGCATGGCTATACCTTGAGTAGCCTGACACTGTGTCCGCGGTCCGCAATTAATAATTACCTAACTTAATCCACAATATCTTCTATAGTTATGAGGGTGCTGAGAGACATGAACCTGTCTAAACTAGTCGATGAAGATGAACCTCTATTCCTGTCCCTGATCGCTGATCTGTTCCCTGCCATCACCCTTGGAACTGCAGGTAAACTATAACACCTTTAGACTGCAGCCACAAACTGGCCACCAACAAGCGCTCTAAGGAGAATCTTTGGTGGTTTTAAGGAGAGGTTGTGGCATGGAGAGGGGTCAAAACGTTAAATCACTCTCACTCTACTATAACAGTGGTATCAATTCTCCAGGACTGCATATTGCATAATGCTGGGATGCAGACCCAATAACCCACCCTAATTTAGGATGTAGACACCCCCGTTCAAGTACCCCCGAAGTAGTGTACCTAACCCACGGATCCCCACTCTAATTTAGGATACCCTAGTTTCACCCCTTATCCCCACTCTAGTTTGACAGTAGATTTACCCCACCTGATCCCCTAGGATATCCTGATCTGGAGGGTGCCATTAAGACCCAGTGTGCTGAGGAGAAGCTGGTGTATCATGAACCCTGGGTGTTAAAACTCATCCAACTGTTTGAGACACAGCGTGTTCGACACGGTATGATGGCACTGGGACCCTCGGGGGCTGGTAAAACGGTGTGCATCCATATCCTGATGAAGGCCATGACAGCGTGTGGAGCCCCCACCAAGGAACTGAGGATGAACCCCAAGGCAATCACCGCTCCCCAGGTATAAACAGATCTGTAGTAGTTACCTAGTTACCTAGTTACTATACGGTACCTAGTTACCGGTCCTAGATTACCCTTAGTTACCCCTAGTTACCACTACCTATCTTCACAGATGTTTGGTCGTCTCGATGTTGCCACAAATGACTGGACTGATGGTATTTTCTCCACTCTGTGGAGGAAAACCCTGAAAACCAAGAAAGGAGATCACGTATGGCTGGTCCTGGACGGGCCTGTGGATGCCATCTGGATTGAGAACCTCAACTCTGTGCTGGACGATAACAAGACCCTGACCCTGGCTAACGGAGACAGGATCCCCATGGCCCCCAACTGCAAGATCGTGTTTGAGCCTCACAACATTGATAACGCCTCCCCTGCTACTGTATCTCGTAACGGTATGGTGTATATGAGCAGTAGTGCACTGGATTGGCACCCTATCCTGGAGGGATGGTTGAATCACCGGCCCCTCACCGAGCGCAACGTGCTAATGCCCCTGTTTGAGGCTAACTTTAGTAACGTGTACACCTACGTGTGGCAGAACCTCACCCCTAAAATGGAGACCCTCGAGTGCAACTATATCAAACAGGTAGGAGATCAATCAATTCTCCAACAATTCAAGATCAAACTAACGAACCCCTGCGAATACAATGAACTAGAAGCAAGTTTTTATGAGATCTTTAATCGATTCATAAGAATCTGTCAGTCCCATGCCTCTGTTTTGTGTTTATAAACCAAAAAGGAAAGGACCACCCACGTGACTTATTTATAGCTTAGTTGACCACCCACGTGACTAATTAGATAGTTGACCACCCACAATACATTAGTGGAGGTCTGACACAAAGAAATTCAGCTTCAAACAAAGTTATTTCTGAAACCTTATTAGTCAAGGTAGTCTAAAAGGACTGCAGTGCTGGGGTTAAAGATTCATTGATTGGGGAATACACCACTTTGTAAATTATAAACTTCTAAAATCGAACCTTCGATTTTGATTTAAAGATCATAAATGAAGCTCCTTAATCCCTTTAGAGTTTAGACGTTGCATCTAGACAGATTAGAATATTAAATAAAATATAATTCTTGGCTAGAGTGAGACTCACCTTATAACTAGTACGAAATGACGACAATGCATAATTTAATAGTTATACTACAACACTATAACATTTAAAGGCTAACTTTGTACCCCAGGAAATTAACTGGACAACCAAATAAATGCTTATTTTTATATCTCCTTTCTGGAATATCTTTGATGTGCCTTTTATAACAGGACCATACCATTCTTTAACCACTGATCCCTCTCTCTCCCAGGCGGTTGATATTCTGGAAGGTCTGATCCCTGTGAAGCAAGACCCCAACTCAGGCCGAGAGGAGATAGCTCAACTGTCAGCTGAGCACCTTGGTCGTCTCTTTGTGTTCGCCATGATGTGGTCCCTGGGAGCCCTTCTAGAACTGGAGGATAGGGTCCGAATGGAGGAGTACATGGTGGATAGGTGTTCTAATGTAGACCTGCCACCCTTTAACAAACACCCAGCCGGAACTACCATGTTCGAGTTCGTTGTTAATGACAAAGGTAAATATGACACAGTCCGGGCATAGATATAATTTCATTGAAAGCTCTATTTTTCGTGCATCTCTCTCTCTCTCTCTCTCTCTCTCTCTCTCTCTCTCTTTCCATCTCTCTCTAGGTGCATTACGATTTCGGTCTGAGGAATATCCTCTCAGTGCTGAGGACTCTCGGGCAAAACAAGCGAGATAATGCGTCCGATCCTGAGAGCAAGATTGGTAAGAATTGACCTGGTTTTTAAAACAGCAAATATATATATAGCTTGAGTAGCCTGACTGTATCCGCGCTCCGCAACATTCAAGCTGTAAACCTAACAACCTGCACAATATCTTCTAGTTATGAGGGTGCTGAGAGACATGAACCTGTCTAAACTAGTCGATGAAGATGAACCTCTATTCCTGTCCCTGATCGCCGATCTCTTCCCTGCCATCACACTTGGAACTGCAGGTAAACTATAGACCAGCCACTACTAACCACCAACTAGCGCTCTACGGAGAATCTTTGGTGGTTTTTAGGAGAGGCTTCAGAGTGTAGAGAGTGGGGTCAAAACGTTAAAAACCCTCACTCTACTGGGGACTCTACTCTATAATACCTAACAGTGGTATCACTACTCCAATACTGCATAATGGTGGGATGCAGACTCAATAACCCACCCTAATTTTGGATGCAGACACATTAACTCGTTCAAATACCATAGCTTGACCCCCCTGCCCCAACCTAGTTTATGATATACCCTAGTCTGACCCGGCCCTGACCCCCTGCAGGATATCCTGACCTGGAGGGTGCCATCAAGACCCAGTGTGCCGAGGAGAAGTTGGTGTACCATGAACCCTGGGTGTTAAAACTCATCCAACTGTTTGAGACACAGCGTGTCCGACATGGTATGATGGCACTGGGACCCTCGGGGGCTGGTAAAACGGTGTGCATCCATATCCTGATGAAGGCCATGACGGCGTGCGGGGCCCCCACCAAGGAACTGAGGATGAACCCCAAGGCAATCACTGCTCCACAGGTAAGTAGTAGTTACCTAGCAGTATAGTATAGTCACCTAGTTAACTATATATGTTACCTAGTCACCGGCCCTTAGTTACCCCTAGTTACCACTACGTTATCTTCACAGATGTTTGGTCGTCTCGATGTTGCCACAAATGACTGGACTGATGGTATTTTCTCCACTCTATGGAGGAAAACCCTAAAAACCAAGAAAGGGGATCACGTGTGGCTGGTCCTGGACGGTCCCGTGGATGCCATCTGGATTGAGAACCTCAACTCTGTACTAGACGATAATAAGACCCTGACCCTGGCTAACGGTGACAGGATCCCCATGGCCCCCAACTGCAAGATCGTGTTCGAACCCCACAACATTGACAACGCCTCCCCTGCTACTGTATCTCGTAACGGTATGGTGTATATGAGCAGCAGTGCACTAGATTGGCACCCTATCCTGGAGGGATGGTTGAACCACCGGCCCCTCACCGAGAGGAACGTGCTAATGCCCCTGTTCGAGGCAAACTTTAGTAACGTGTACACCTACGTGTGGCAGAACCTCACCCCTAAAATGGAGACCCTCGAGTGCAACTATATCAAACAGGTAGGAGCAATCAATAATTGGTTAAATATTTCTAACCTCTGAAACAAACCCCTACCAATACAAAGCAAGTTTTTATGAGATCTTTGATCGGTTCGTCAGAATCTGTCAGTCCCATGTTTCTGTTTGGTATTTATAAACCAAACACACACAAAGGAAGGGACCACCCACGTGACTTATTTATAGCTTAGTTGACCACCCACGTGACTAATTAGATAGTTGACCACCCACAATACATTAGTGGAGGTCTGACACAAAGAAATTCAGCTTCAAACAAAGTTATTTCTGAAACCTTATTAGTCAAGGTAGTCTAAAAGCACTGCAGTGCTGGGGTTAAAGATTATTAATTGGGGAATGCACTATTTTGTAGATTATTGTCTTCTGAAATCGAACCTTCGAGTTTGATTTAAAGATCATACAAGAAGCTCCTTAATCCTTTTAGACGTCGCATCTAAACGGATTAGAAAATGAATTAAAATGTAATTCTTGGTTATAGAGTGAGACTCACCGTATAACAACGAAATGACGACAATGCATAATTTAATAGTTATACAACACTTTCTTTGGAATGTAACAGTAGCAGGACCATTCTTTAACCACTCCCCCTCCCCCAGGCGGTTGATATTCTGGAAGGTCTGATCCCTGTGAAGCAAGACCCCAACTCAGGCCGAGAGGAGATAGCCCAGCTGTCAGCAGAGCACCTTGGTCGTCTCTTTGTGTTCGCCATGATGTGGTCCCTGGGGGCCCTTCTAGAGCTGGAGGATAGGGTCCGAATGGAGGAGTACATGGTGGATAGGTGTTCTAATGTAGACCTGCCACCCTTTAACAAACACCCAGCCGGAACGACCATGTTCGAGTTTGTTGTTAATGACAAAGGTAAATACCACAGTCCGCGGACCTCCATTTACCAAATAGATAAAAAACTTCCTCGATTTCACCCGGGCAGGGAAAATAAAATGAAATGAAATGTTTGTACGTGGTTGCTCCTTGACAAAAATACCGAGCTCAACTTTAACTACTATAATAGCTTGTCAACCTTATCATTTAATGTATTTCTTCTTTTTCTCCCAATTCTATCTTTCCCCGATAATAAAATATATCTATCCATACTCCTTTCCATTGACGTAGAGGGAATCCCGATTTTCGTTGCTGAGGTCAAACAAGATTTCTTTGAGTTTTTAAAACCAGTTAAACTAAAAGGTTTTACAGTCTAAAATAGGGACAAAGATTTCTTGGCACATTTCCCCCAAAAACCCTCCCAACAGTAGTATTCCAGATAACTCGAATATTAACATCCTCCCCTGCAGGTGTCTGGCAGCACTGGCTGGAAAGGGTGGAACAATACGAATATCCCAAGGATCACTGTCCCGAATACTCCTCAATTCTAGTGCCCAACGTGGATAATACCCGTATGAACTTCCTAATCGAGACATTGCACAAGCAAAACAAGGCCGTCCTACTAATAGGAGAGCAGGGTACCGCCAAGACCGTAATTCTGAAAAGTTTCGGATCTCGTGTGGTGAAAGACGCACCCGAGTCCAAGCTGTTCAAGGCGTTTAACTTCAGTTCAGCTACAACACCATACCTCTTCCAGGTACTATTGATTCTTTAGAAAATCTTCTTGCTGAATTTCTAGTGGGCTACGACCTGGTTATGCAGCTATAAAAGCTGCTAGCTGCGGTGGAGTCTTTCACAATTCACATCTGGTTATAACGTCAAATAAATCTTGTGTTCCATCCAATATTGTGGAGAGCTTAATAACAAAAGAAACGGGCGATTTTTTGTGGTTATACAGTTATGTTCTAGCCCCCTACTTCCTCATTTAACCCGTAATCTACCCTTCCTTTCAGAGAACGGTCGAGGCATTTGTAGATAAAAGGATGGGTAACACCTATGGACCCCCGGCTGGCAAGAAGATGACTGTATTTGTGGATGACATCAATATGCCCATCATTAACGAGTGGGGAGACCAGATCACCAACGAGATAGTGAGGCAGCTGATGGAGACGAGTGGGTTCTACAGTTTGGAGAAGATCGGTGATTTCACCACAATAACGGACATGTTCTTCATGGCTGCAATGATACAACCTGGTGGAGGGAGGAACGATATCCCCCAGAGGTAGGTACAACCTGGTGGAGGGAGGAACGATATCCCCCAGAGGTAGGTACAACCTGGTGGAGGGAGGAACGATATCCCCCAGAGGTAGGTACAACCTGGTGGAGGGAGGAACGATATCCCCCAGAGGTAGGTACAACCTGGTGGAGGGAGGAACGATATCCCCCAGAGGTAGGTACAACCTGGTGGAGGGAGGAACGATATCCCCCAGAGGTAGGTACAACCTGGTGGAGGGAGGAACGATATCCCCCAGAGGTAGGTACAACCTGGTGGAGGGAGGAACGATATCCCCCAGAGGTAGGTACAACCTGGTGGAGGGAGGAACGATATCCCCCAGAGGTAGGTACAACCTGGTGGAGGGAGGAACGATATCCCCCAGAGGTAGGTACAACCTGGTGGAGGGAGGAACGATATCCCCCAGAGGTAGGTACAACCTGGTGGAGGGAGGAACGATATCCCCCAGAGGTAGGTACAACCTGGTGGAGGGAGGAACGATATCCCCCAGAGGTAGGTACAACCTGGTGGAGGGAGGAACGATATCCCCCAGAGGTAGGTACAACCTGGTGGAGGGAGGAACGATATCCCCCAGAGGTAGGTACAACCTGGTGGAGGGAGGAACGATATCCCCCAGAGGTAGGTACAACCTGGTGGAGGGAGGAACGATATCCCCCAGAGGTAGGTACAACCTGGTGGAGGGAGGAACGATATCCCCCAGAGGTAGGTACAACCTGGTGGAGGGAGGAACGATATCCCCCAGAGGTAGGTACAACCTGGTGGAGGGAGGAACGATATCCCCCAGAGGTAGGTACAACCTGGTGGAGGGAGGAACGATATCCCCCAGAGGTAGGTTCAGTTGTTTAGTTGTTCTGTAGCAACTGTTCAGTTGTTCAGTAGGTTGACAATATGTGTTGTGTAGATATTTCTTCACTCAGACTTGTTGCGGGGTGAAAAACTACTGAACTACGAACTCATCACTGAGATCTATCACTGAGATCTCTTCCCCGTGGCCACTAGTTAACTAGAAGAAAGGAAGTCTGAGCTTTTAATCCGTATCGTTATCTAGCTGATAGCAGTTGTGATCTGCACAAACTGCATTTACATTGCAGTTCAAATTGATTAAATCTTCGCCTCGAGGGACCAATATAGGCTGTTATGTCATACCGCACGAAACAGAGTCTAGCTAGGCAACCAATAGGGAGGGCTTCTTCTCAAACAGTATAACCAGGTGTTATAGTTATTGAATCAAAGTGAGACAGAACAACAACTATAACCCCCCTAGTTCCATGGGCAAACTTCTGCAAAAGATTCATCTAGTTATTCGAGTCGCTTGACACTGTTTCCCGGTTTCCGTTAGAATAAAATTGAAAATATGAACAATTCAAATGGTTATACTGTTGGAAAAGCCCTCTAATTGGTGCAAGGATGGTAAATAGTAGATTCCCCATTTCCTTCTCTACTCACTTTCTCTCTTCTTAGGTTAAAGCGACACTTCAGTATCTTCAACTGCTGCCTCCCATCCAATGCCTCAATGGACAAGATCTTCAAGACGATAGGATGTGGCTACTACTGCACCGAGAGGGGCTTCCTTCCTGAAGTGATCTCATTCATGGAGAAGATTGTACCTCTAACCCGGAAACTCTGGCAGGCCATCAAAAACAAGATGCTTCCCACACCCGCCAAGTTCCACTACATTTTCAACCTCCGTGACCTCAGCAGAATCTGGGAGGGTATGTTGAGCTGCATTCCCGAGGTAGCGTGTGATGAGGCGACCATCTTGAAACTCTGGAAGCACGAGAGTACCAGGGTCATTGCGGATCGGTTTACTAATCCAGAAGATATGACATGGTTTAGAAGGGCCATGTCAAATGTTGTAGAGGACGACCTAGGAGGGGACTACGTTCAGTACGTTACAGAGGATGATTGGTTTGTCAGTTTTCTACGGGATGCCCCCGAGATAATCGGAGATGAGCCAGATGATGCTGATTTTGATGCGCCCAGCATCTACGAGCCAATTAAAGACTTTGCCCAGTTGGAGAGTCGGCTATTCATGTTCATGGAACAGTATAATGAAAGTGTCCGGGGTGCTGCCTTGGATTTGGTGTTCTTCCAGGATGCCATGACTCATCTTGTTAAGGTAGGTAACCACTTAGTTTAGTCCTCAATCTAGTCCCCAATTTAGTCCTCACATCACCCTGATCATCTCGCTGTATACATAGCAATTTATTTTACCTCGTGGATTTCAGATTTCAAGAATTCTCCAAACTCCCCGTGGAAATGCCTTGTTGGTTGGTGTGGGAGGAAGTGGGAAACAATCCCTGACAAAACTGGCTTCCTTTATTGCTGGTTATAAAACATTCCAGATAACTTTAACTAGGTGAGTGCAGTGGGGGGAGCTGTCAGGAAAATAGCTCTGACAGGAGGGGGAGAGAGAGAGAGGGAGAGAGGGAAAGAGAGAGGGATAGATTTTTCAAGACTATTTTTGCTGAGGGTCAAGGTAGCACGGGTAAATCCAGCTGTTTATTTGCAGTTACCAAGTTACCCCTTCCTTGCCAAGACGCTAGTTATCTAGTTATCAACACAGCAATAACCACCTCTTCCTACCTGCAGGTCATACAATTCTAGCAATCTAATGGATGACCTGAAGATCCTATACCGGGCTACCGGACTGCAGGGAGTGCCGATGAGCTTCATTTTCACTGATAATGATATCAAGGACGAGGCGTTCCTGGAGTACCTGAATAACATTCTGAGTAGCGGTGAGGTGTCCAACTTGTTCGCCCGAGACGAGATAGACGAGATACAGCAGGTTAGTAGGAAGTAGTAGGACTAGCTTAACTGTGTTTACAAATGTAAAGACGGCGTTAGAACATAACAAGAAATAGTAGGACTCACACTGTTCTAAATCAAAGAAAAGAGTTTTGAAACAAAATCACCTGAACATTTAGATTTCGAGAGTAGAAAATTCGCTCTCTTTGATCACAAATTATGTCTTCTAAAAAAGAACTAAATGGTTCTCATGATGTCTGAGTGTTTAAATAGCTCTTTGTTATATAACGCTCTCGAAAACATATATGGGGTGGGGTTGTGAATTTTGTCTTACAAAACACTTAGTGGTACTACCACTGGTAGTAAGTGGTAGTAGCAGTAGGGCAAATGCAGAGCTATTTTAGGACAAAACCACTCTGGAGCATAATACAATCAACAAACTTCGACGTTAATCAAACTAAGTTTTAAGGGATTGTCTGACGTGTATTTCGCTTTATGTATTTCGTTGATTGTTCTATAGTCATAACTTACGTTGACTACAGACTAGCTGACACCCCTCAGGAATTGATTCCAGTAATGAAGAAAGAGATGCCCCGACACCCGCCAACTCCGGAGAATCTCTACGAGTATTTCCTATCACGGGCCCGGAAAAACCTCCACATTGTGCTGTGTTTCTCTCCTGTTGGGGAGAAATTCAGGAACCGAGCCCTCAAATTCCCGGGCCTCATATCAGGGTGTACCATGGACTGGTTCGCACGGTGGCCTAAGGATGCCCTGATCGCAGTGGCGAAACACTTCCTGTCTAGCTTTGAGATCCAATGCAGTGACGATATCAAGGAGCAAATAGTCTACTCTATGGGGTGAGTCGAATTGTAATATTAGTTAATATTAGTATATTAAATCATTAATCGATAGCCAATACAGAAACAACTCTATATAGGTCGACAATGACTATAGCTGTAACAAAGTGCATGGTGGTCAAAGTTATTTTACCCCAAAGTTCCTAATTCCCCTCTCCCAGCCGCGGTATATTCATGCACTTTCCTATAATGGCACGTTCTCTCTCCCAGGTATATCCACGATGGAGTAGCAGAGGCATGTGTCAATTACTTTGAGCGATTCCGGAGGTCCACCCACGTGACTCCAAAGAGCTATCTTTCCTTCATAGCCAACTACAAGGAGATCTATTCGGAGAAATGCAAACAGAAACAAGACATGGCACAACGCATGAACACAGGTACACATATCAGCAAGAGATTTTGAAATTAATACACGGCTATAAGTCACTAGCCGTCTAAATACATGATCATGATAGCTTCGTAAAAAGTACCCCCCACTGACAGGTCTAGACAAGTTGAACGAGGCAAGTGAGTCAGTAGCTCAGTTGTCAGTAGAGCTGGTGGGTAAGGAGAAGGAGCTGGCTGTTTCCTCCGCAAAGGCAGAGAAGGTGCTGGAAGATGTTACTAAACAGGCGGAGGCAGCCGAAGTGGCAAAACAGGAGGTCCAGAAAATCAAAGACAAAGCCCAGGCAATAGCTTGTTCATTGGACAATTATCTGTCGTTTAAGATGTAATAAAATATCCTATCTTTATTTTGTCACTGAGCAATGGGCCGTCAAAAATTTTTGGTCAAAATTAGAAACTTTCGCTTCCGGGTCTCCTCAGGATTGGCTTGATACCAAAACCTCTGCAGTAAAAAGTAGTTCTAAATCAGTTCTAAGACGTAGTGAAACCAATTATGTGATTGGTTGACTTTAAAAAGCGATTTATCGACGTTTTCGAACGTACCCGTAAAGCAGACCCCATTTTTTGCACTTTTTCGCTTTTTGATGCTACATTTACCGTTCTAGAGGATACAAGTCAACCCGTAGAGATCAAAATCGCAAACATATCTCATCCTGCGACAATTGCCTATCGATTGAGCACTACGGGAGCTGAAGAAACTGTACCAGTTTTCTTCCAGCAGCGTTTAAAGAACATTGGTAACCCCGTGCAGCAGCAACAAGAGTAGGGTAGAGAAAATAGCCGGGTAGGAACCGAGAACAATCATATACCATTATCAGGCATCATATTCCAATCTAAAATTGCACGAGAAAAACAGTGGTGAAGTCCATTTTGCTCTATCTCAAATTATTTTTCCATAAAAGCCAAACGACAATCAATACTGGATGACCTAATATTAGTATATTAAATCATTAATCGATAGCCAATACAGAAACAACTCTATATAGGTCGACAATGACTATAGCTGTAACAAAGTGCATGGTGGTCAAAGTTATTTTACCCCAAAGTTCCTAATTCCCCTCTCCCAGCCGCGGTATATTCATGCACTTTCCTATAATGGCACGTTCTCTCTCCCAGGTATATCCACGATGGAGTAGCAGAGGCATGTGTCAATTACTTTGAGCGATTCCGGAGGTCCACCCACGTGACTCCAAAGAGCTATCTTTCCTTCATAGCCAACTACAAGGAGATCTATTCGGAGAAATGCAAACAGAAACAAGACATGGCACAACGCATGAACACAGGTACACATATCAGCAAGAGATTTTGAAATTAATACACGGCTATAAGTCACTAGCCGTCTAAATACATGATCATGATAGCTTCGTAAAAAGTACCCCCCACTGACAGGTCTAGACAAGTTGAACGAGGCAAGTGAGTCAGTAGCTCAGTTGTCAGTAGAGCTGGTGGGCAAGGAGAAAGAACTCGCTGTATCCAGTGCAAAGGCAGAGAAGGTGCTGGAAGATGTTACCAAACAGGCGGAGGCAGCAGAAGTGGCAAAACAGGAGGTCCAGAAAATCAAAGACAAAGCCCAGGCAATCTTTGATAGCATCTCTCTAGACAAGGCAACAGCAGAACAGAAGTTAGAGGCAGCAAAACCAGCTCTAGCTGAAGCCGAGGCGGCCCTCCTGACTATAAAACCTGCGGATATAGCCACAGTGAGGAAGCTCCCCAAACCGCCCCACCTCATCATGAGGATTAGTGACTGTGTGCTGATACTGCTGGGTAAATCCCTGGAGCATGTGGAGATGGACCCGGATAGGCCGTGTGTGAAGCCGAGTTGGAGCCACTCTCAGAGGATGTTGAGTGGGGGTAACTTCCTACAGTCGCTACAGAACTTCAATAAGGATACCATTAATGATGAGGTTGTGGAGCTGTTAGAACCCTACTTTGATATGCCTGACTATACTCTGGAAATAGCTAAAAAGGTTTTTTCTAACCCCCTCTCTTTACTTTTGTATGATTCGGGGGGGGTAGGCAAAAAAAGGTATGACGTGATTGAAGCTGACATATTCCGATTTGCATTAATCATACGAGTTCTTGTACGTTTAATGTCTGACAGCTTTAAATTGCACCAAAAAGGGAAGGCTAGCTGTCAAGAGAAATGGGGTACACTAGTCAGGGAGCTCGTGGGAACAGTATACTGATAGCCGTGAGCTCAGATCTATACTTAGAGTTAGTTAAATTCTCAACCACGACGGCTGCCACGACGGCTGCCAATCTAGTGTTTTACTAATTGGGTAGGGGGTACATACGTTCTATTCACCCCTCGACATTTGTAAAGTCTTTCATGTCCGTGGTAATGTCTAATTTTAGAAACGAAATGTCTTTACCTGAAAACACTTTTGATAAAGAAAATGGAAGGTTAGAAAATCCCCTTGAGTACTACAGCTGAAAAGCATTAGATTCCTCCTCGTTGCTAAAATTCTGTTATTTCCAGGTGTGTGGTAATGTGGCAGGTCTGTGTGCATGGACCAAAGCAATGAGTGCCTACTACTCAATCAACAAGGAGGTTCTACCCCTCAAAGCTAACCTGGCGATACAAGAGAGACGGTTAGAGGATGCGTTGGAGTCCAAGAACCAAGCACAGGCACAACTTGATGCGAAACAGGCTGAGCTGTACCCGTAAAGCAGACCCCATTTTTTGCACTTTTTCGCTTTTTGATGCTACATTTACCGTTCTAGAGGATACAAGTCAACCCGTAGAGATCAAAATCGCAAACATATCTCATCCTGCGACAATTGCCTATCGATTGAGCACTACGGGAGCTGAAGAAACTGTACCAGTTTTCTTCCAGCAGCGTTTAAAGAACATTGGTAACCCCGTGCAGCAGCAACAAGAGTAGGGTAGAGAAAATAGCCGGGTAGGAACCGAGAACAATCATATACCATTATCAGGCATCATATTCCAATCTAAAATTGCACGAGAAAAACAGTGGTGAAGTCCATTTTGCTCTATCTCAAATTATTTTTCCATAAAAGCCAAACGACAATCAATACTGGATGACCTAATATTAGTATATTAAATCATTAATCGATAGCCAATACAGAAACAACTCTATATAGGTCGACAATGACTATAGCTGTAACAAAGTGCATGGTGGTCAAAGTTATTTTACCCCAAAGTTCCTAATTCCCCTCTCCCAGCCGCGGTATATTCATGCACTTTCCTATAATGGCACGTTCTCTCTCCCAGGTATATCCACGATGGAGTAGCAGAGGCATGTGTCAATTACTTTGAGCGATTCCGGAGGTCCACCCACGTGACTCCAAAGAGCTATCTTTCCTTCATAGCCAACTACAAGGAGATCTATTCGGAGAAATGCAAACAGAAACAAGACATGGCACAACGCATGAACACAGGTACACATATCAGCAAGAGATTTTGAAATTAATACACGGCTATAAGTCACTAGCCGTCTAAATACATGATCATGATAGCTTCGTAAAAAGTACCCCCCACTGACAGGTCTAGACAAGTTGAACGAGGCAAGTGAGTCAGTAGCTCAGTTGTCAGTAGAGCTGGTGGGCAAGGAGAAAGAACTCGCTGTATCCAGTGCAAAGGCAGAGAAGGTGCTGGAAGATGTTACCAAACAGGCGGAGGCAGCAGAAGTGGCAAAACAGGAGGTCCAGAAAATCAAAGACAAAGCCCAGGCAATCTTTGATAGCATCTCTCTAGACAAGGCAACAGCAGAACAGAAGTTAGAGGCAGCAAAACCAGCTCTAGCTGAAGCCGAGGCGGCCCTCCTGACTATAAAACCTGCGGATATAGCCACAGTGAGGAAGCTCCCCAAACCGCCCCACCTCATCATGAGGATTAGTGACTGTGTGCTGATACTGCTGGGTAAATCCCTGGAGCATGTGGAGATGGACCCGGATAGGCCGTGTGTGAAGCCGAGTTGGAGCCACTCTCAGAGGATGTTGAGTGGGGGTAACTTCCTACAGTCACTACAGAACTTCAATAAGGACACCATAAATGATGAGGTGGTGGAGTTGTTAGAACCCTACTTTGATATGCCTGACTACACCCTGGAAATAGCTAAAAAGGTTTGTTCTAACCCCCTCTATTTACATTTGTATGATTCGTGGGGGGGGGGGCGAAACATGGTCTAACTAGGCAAAAAAAGGTATGACGTGATTGAAGCTGACATATTCCGATTTGCATTAATCATACGAGTTCTTGTACGTTTAATGTCTGACAGCTTTAAATTGCACCAAAAAGGGAAGGCGAGCTGTCAGTCAGGGAGTTCGTGGGAAAATTATTGACAGTCGTGAGCTCAGATCTATACTTAGAGTTAGTTAAATCTCAATCACGAAGTAGAAGAAAGTCTACCCTGCCAATCTAGTGTTTTAATCTTAAACACACTTTCTATTCACCGAGCTCTGTGTGATTCCAAGTCTTTCATGTCCGTGGTAATGTCTAATTTTAGAAACGAAATGGAATGTCTTTACCTGGCAACACTTTTGATAAAGAAAATGGAAGGTTAGAAAATCACCTTGAGTACTACAGCTGGAAAGCAGATTCCAGCTCGTTGCTAAAACTGTTATTATTCCCCACAGGTGTGTGGTAATGTGGCTGGTCTGTGTGCATGGACCAAAGCAATGAGTGCCTACTACTCAATTAACAAGGAGGTTCTACCCCTGAAAGCTAACCTGGCGATACAAGAGAGGCGGTTAGAAGATGCGTTAGAGTCCAAGAACCAAGCACAGGCACAACTTGATGCGAAACAGGCTGAGCT
>AVPN01000510.1:10710-28314 GCA_000695325.1 Pleurobrachia bachei | reverse complement strand
GTCAAGACGAATCCAACGCAACCGGAATTAGCTTTTTATCTCATCGGGTAGTGCTGGGTCTGGAACCTTCAGATTTAGTCATTTTTCGGTGCACGAGCCAATCAGAGGCCTTTATTTCGAAATCTAGGCCTTTGATTGGCTCGTGCACCGAAAAATGACCAAAAATGAACATGCCAGACACAGCACTTCCCGATAAGATAGAAAGCTAATTCCGGTTGCGTTATTCTAGTGCTCCTGTTATCATTTTTAGTGCCTTTAGTAGATGATAATTCAATCAATTCAATATGATTCCCCTTCCTAACTCATTTTCTCCCTGAAGCTATGCTGCGTGTTATCCTTGTGTTGGTGGTGGCCCTGACTCAGCTGTGTACAGCAGAGGACTCCCTCCGGGTCTGGATGGAAACTGAAAATGGCACCCTGGCTGGTAACTACGGGAGTGTCATGGCGGAGGGTGTCAAGGATGGAAAAGCGTTCTATGGAATGGTCAGCAGGGACTTTATCACCCCCAAAACTGCCTACTTTCTGTGTCTACAGGCTGGGTATGCTGGATTCCTGTCCTACGGGAAGCATGCCTACGCGGACAGCGAAGTAAAGATCTCTAAGCCGTATGGAGAGTCCATTGGGTTTTCGTTGGATGATGTGTCTTGTCCGCCCGGAGCTACATCTCTCAGCGAGTGTTCGGTTATCGTCGGGGAGGATGGGGAAGATTTTTATACTTACTACTGGAGAGGGTTGGTCCTCCAATGCTCGGAAACCCCCGTTGATTGCACTGCAGACTACGCAGATTCATCCCTTACAGTTTCCCTTCAGACGGGCCAGGGTGTTGAGAACGGGAACATCGGTTCTGTGGTTCTATCAGGCCACTTTGGCCCCCACGACATCTCTGGCATGATGAACGGTAATGGAGATTTAACCCAGGATACATTAGATTTCCTGTGCCGAGCAGCTGGTTTCACCACTGGGAAGTACATCTATGGTTGGAACCCGAATAGTGATGCACCTAGACTTGATGAGGACTATGGGGATACCATTGGGTTCGGGTAACTCTTCGACCTAACAGGCCAACCCCGCTTTAACCTGTGCGATTGTGAAGTGTTCATCTCCGCTAGGAATAACTGGTCTAATACATACAACCATATGTCCCTCAAGTGTATTTAGATGTACGTGCAGTTGATGTGATAGGACTGGGGACTGTATTAGGGAGTAAGGAATGTTACGGTTTTTTGTCATCTCAATATTCAATATTTTTAATTCTAGTTTCTTCCTGTTTCTTTGTAACATTTAGATTATTTACTTACAAACTGTAAACAACGTCGTCTTTAATTGAAACAACAAAGTCAACTCTAATACTACATCATTTGGTTACGAAGTTACCCCTTGCCAGTGTGCGTGAAGGTCGCCCGGCCCGAAGGTCGCGTGGGACCTGAGAGGGGTTATTTCTTAACGGCCTTTCGCTTAAATTAAAAATTCGACTTTATTAACGCGGAGGAGGAACTTCATTACCAAGTTTTCGGTTGCCCTTTTTCGGGAGGGAATGTGATCCAATCCTTGTCACTTGTGATGTGATATAAGGTGCTATAAGGTGATGTGATGTGATGTGATTTGTTGTCGGATATTTTTGTCCTAAGCAACCTGCATCAGGTGGCTCAGCTTTCACCCTTTTTGCATTTATTTGTAAGATCAAGACCCTCGATAAACTGTTGAATTGACGTTTTTTTAAAAAGAAATATGCTCCACTCGCTATAATATATAAATATGTAATATCATGCTCTGTTCAATGTCCTTACAAGTACGAGGAAAATAAACCAGCAGTCTGGAGCCGAGGATGTAATAGAATGGACCGCCTTTTAATCGAGTTACGGCCATAGCTTGGTTAACAGCTGGTAGTGTCCCCGTGGGTTGCGGGGTGAGGTCGAAATTCCTTGCCATCATAGACAGCATCAACTTCATGCTAATCATTGCCACATGCCGTCCAAGACATGCCCGGGGTCCCGCCAAAAACGGGATGAATGTCATATCATCGACACCTGGGACACCATTAGCAAACCGCTCCGGGTCAAACTCCCGCGGTTTTGGCCAGAATTTCTTGTTCCTATGGAGGACGTACTGGCTGTACTGGAACTGTACATCACCAGGGATATGATAACCGCCCACCGTAGCGTCATTCTTCATCCATCTGGTACCCTTGAGCAGCACGGGTGTCATTCTGAGGGATTCCATGATGACCATTTCTGTGTAGGTTAGTTTAGCAAGTGACCGCTGACCTGTTATCGGTGTGTTCCTCAACTCTGTCTCCATCTTCTTTGGTTGATGAGATAGATAAAGAGAGACCCGATCTGTTTTGACATGTTGTCCATTACCAGGTACACAGTCAGAATGTCATCTACCACTTCCTCGTCACTCAGTCCTGCTGCATCATTAGCTGTTATCAGCCATGCTAACAGATCGTCACTAGGATTCTGTCCCTCCCATCCCTCCATCTCCTTCCTCTTTTCGTGGACCATATTCCGTCCCATCATCCGCATCTCAATAACCATCTGAATAGTATTCCTTTTAATGTTCGATTCCCTCTCTCCGTAGGTCTTCAGGTTCTGTATATGGAAAAGTTGGGTTGGAATGATGTCAAGGAGTATGTTAACCCGTTTCCCGATCTCTTCTGGCTCATTAACCCCCATCGGACAATCCAAGCCCACCACACCCGGCAGACGCCTCTTTTATTACCATCTGTTGAGCACCTCATCAACAACGTTTCCACCCTTTACCATCGGTTTCACCTTCGTCTCCAATAACCGGTCCATCAGAGTTATAAAATGAGGCGTCAGTGAGGACATGTTCTGCTTGTGAAAGAAAGTGGTCATGATCCGCCGTTTAATAGCCCATTCCTGCCCACCGCCCGTTAGGATGCTGTACAGTCCAGTTATCCGCTGGCCGAACAGTGCCCGATTGGGCAGGTGATCCACTTTGGCCCAGTTTTCAACATCACTAAAAATCTGCTTGAGAGCATCTGGGTCCACGGTGAATATTACCGGCCGAGTTTTGATGCAGAATTTAAAAGTCTCTCCATACTCCTCAACCCACGTGATGAACTGCTCGAGTAGTGCGTTCTCCTGTTTTGCTTTGAAGAGAATGGGTTCGTGTCCTTGGAGGAATGACACGACAGGAGGATCAACTTCATGCTGACCATGGCCACGTGTTTACCCAGACAAGCCCGGGGTCCCGCCAAAAAGGGGATGAATGTCATGTCATCGACACCTGGGACACCATAAGCAAACCGCTCCGGGTCAAACTCCCGCGGTTTTGGCCAGAATTTCTTGTTCCTATGGAGGACGTACTGGCTGTACTGGAACTGTACATCACCAGGGATATGATAACCGCCCACCGTAGCGTCATTCTTCATCCATCTGGTACCCTTGAGCAGCACGGGTGTCATTCTGAGGGATTCCATGATGACCATTTCTGTGTAGGTTAGTTTAGCAAGTGACCGCTGACCTGTTATCGGTGTGTTCCTCAACTCTGTCTCCATCTTCTTGTAGATCTCCGGATGGTTGATGAGATAGATAAAGAGAGACCCGATCTGTTTTGACATGTTGTCCATTACCAGGTACACCGTCATAATGTCATCTACCACTTCCTCGTCACTCAGTCCTGCTGCATCATTAGCTGTTATCAGCCATGCTAACAGATCGTCACTAGGATTCTGTCCCTCCCATCCCTCCATCTCCTTCCTCTTTTCGTGGACCATATTCCGTCCCATCATCCGCATCTCAATAACCATCTGAATAGTATTCCTTTTAATGTTCGATTCCCTCTCTCCGTAGGTCTTCAGGTTCTGTATATGGAAAAGTTGGGTTGGAATGATGTCAAGGAGTATGTTAACCCGTTTCCCGATCTCTTCTGGCTCATTAACCCCCATCGGACAATCCAAGCCCACCACACCCGGCAGAGCGGAGAAAATAATGGTAGACAACTCGTGGAGATCAACAACGTTTCCACCCTTTACCATCGGTTTCACCTTCGTCTCCAATAACCGGTCCATCAGAGTTATAAAATGAGGCGTCAGTGAGGACATGTTCTGCTTGTGAAAGAAAGTGGTCATGATCCGCCGTTTAATAGCCCATTCCTGCCCACCGCCCGTTAGGATGCTGTACAGTCCAGTTATCCGCTGGCCGAACAGTGCCCGATTGGGCAGGTGATCCACTTTGGCCCAGTTTTCAACATCACTAAAAATCTGCTTGAGAGCATCTGGGTCCACGGTGAATATTACCGGCCGAGTTTTGATGCAGAATTTAAAAGTCTCTCCATACTCCTCAACCCACGTGATGAACTGCTCGAGTAGTGCGTTCTCCTGTTTTGCTTTGAAGAGAATGGGTTCGTGTCCTTGGAGGAATGACACGACAGGAGGACCCGGGATGTTCCGGTATTTCTGGGCGTACAACCACTTGTCCGTGTTGTCTTTCACGTGGTAGAATAGAAATATCACCACGAGCCCTACTAAGAGATACATGTCGAAGCTAGAGAGAAGATAGATCGGTATAATGAGGGTTAGCACAATTTATTCAAAACTATATACTGCATCCTACGCATACCTGTATGCGTAGGGGTAGCACAATTGATACAAAACTACACATGCCTGCAGTATGCGTAGGATGCAGTAGTATCTGTAAGTAAAGCAAGAGGACGTCAACCCTCCTCAACATGCGTGCCATTCTCCTCCCAATGTAGCTATTCTTCTCCCAATATACTATTGTAAGCGAAGCAAAGTAAGTAAAGTAAGAAGTCAAACAAGCTTTGATCGTACCGATCGCAAGTCTGTTTCACTTTCTATCTCACTTTCTATTTCACTTTCTATCTCACTCTTTATCTCACTCTCTATTTCTCTATCTATCCCACCTTCTATATCACTCGCTGTCTCACCATCTGCCTCATGTGGTCCCTCTCATTTTATCTAACCCCTTTCTCTCCCTTTTATGTAAGTGATTTGACCCCTCAAATTCTCAAGTAGTTCTCGAGCACTTATGATACGTGATACGTCGTCACACTGACCATTATAGTTTCAGATATTTTGGAGTGGTAAAATTTGATACAGCTACAGCTCTATGAGACAAATAAATAACTTGACCTCTTTCTCAAAATTCTTTTTTTATCAGAACCAACATGGCCATCATTCCAGAAAAAATATTTTCCGGGCCAAAACCAATTATGTTTAGCTATCAATTAGTTTTCCAATGTGATCAAGATCAGTTAAATTGGACAACAACTGCAAGAGACACAGTCTCATGTGATCCTCGCCAAATCGTTGAGTGTTATTGCGAATGAGTGTGTATTGCGAATCGGTTGACAGACTGCTTCCCACATAATCTACAAAACTGAGGTGACTGGCTATCATACCGATCGCATATCTATTGTATGATTAGATTACTGGTTAAAATGGTATATTACAACTTAGTGCACGAGGCCGGAGGCCGAGGGCTCTAAGTACAACAATAATGAACCGAGACCGATAGGTCGAGGTAGATTCTTTTACTTAGCTGCCGAGCCTGCGAGGCACGCTAAGTGCAACTACTGAGCGAGCTCTGTAGTTGTACTTTTGGGCCGAGCCTGCGAGGCCTAAAAGTGTAAGAATCTTTAACATTATTGTTGAGTAATAGATCATGTAAAAGCAGTGATCTAATTTTATCGGATGATTTTAGAAACAAGCTGAGTGAAGGAGATATAGATTGAGTGAGAGAGAGAAAGAGGTAGAGAGAGCCAGAGAGAGAGAAAGGGAAATAGAGAATCGTAACAGCGGTTACAGTGCACTATGAAAACTTAGACCACTGCACTATCAAAACTTAGACCACTGCAAAACACTTGTAATTATAAAGTAAAATACCGGAGTAGTGGTATGTGAAAAATTAGACACTTGTTAATCGGTGGTCTAAGTGTCTTAGACCACCAGAAACGGCCGGAAGCGGTGTACTGTGAAAACTTAGATCGTCGCTCAAAATTGTACAATAACAAGATAGACAACGATATAATGGTACTAAATCAAATAAATTGACAGAAGCTTTCGAGAACACTGTGTTTCACGTCTTCAGCTATGATCGAATTATATCTGCTTTATCTCGGTTTCACTTTCTATCTCACTCTTTATGAATGACGGTGTTCATTCCGATAAAAAATATTAAGCTACTAGCTTAAAGCTAGAGGTCTGAAAACTCCACGATATCTGGAACTATGGTGACAGTGTCTAGTGTCTAGTGTCTACTGCTGGTAGACACTGTATTTAGATCTACTACACGAAAGAAAGAGACAAGGTCTTTAAATGAGACGAAAAAAACTAGCCTCTTTTTTTTCAATACAATCGCTGTATTGATTTCCAGATCTACTACAGAAAATGTTCACTAATATCAGAGAAGTAAAAGCAGATGCAACCGACCTTCCCGTGAAGGCTACATCTGTAAGTAAAGCAAGAAGAAGTCAACCAATTTCCCCGAATTGAAAATGCTTCTTTGTCTATTTTTCTATTTCACTCTCTATCTCACTCTCTATCTCACTCCCTATCTCACTTCCTAGCTCACTTTCTATCTCACTTCACAAGTCTCACACAGTATTTAGATCTACGAAAGAAAGATGCAAGTTTAGATCTACTACACGTACACGAAAGAAAGATGCAATTTTTTAAATGAGAGGAAAAACTTGCCTCTTTTTTCAATAAAATCGCTGTATTTGAGTTGCTTTGTTCAACCTTTAGACAGTCTAACTAGGCAAGTGTTGAGCACTTTCCGCAATATTCATATCTACTACAGAAAATGTTCAATAATATCAGAGAAATAAAAGTTAAAAGAAGAAACATAATGAGTTCAGAGCAAGAATTAAATAGGGAAGAAAATCGAAAAATACTGGGTTTGACCGGGAATTGAACCAGGGACCTCCAGAGAGACATGCTCGGAGCTATACCACTAAGCTACCAAACCCCATGTACTGATCGCATTTCATCACTCTATATTCAAGCTCATGCCCTTAACTAGACACCATGTGATACAGGAAGTAATTTTGATATCTCCTTCTGGTGATCAACACACACACACGCCCTCTGTACAACAGTTTAATGGGGAATCTCACACATACACGGGCAGAACTCGGTTAAGGAGAGATTGATTTGTTATTCTGAATAATGAGTTCAGAGCAAGAATTAAATAGGGAAGAAAATCGAAAAATACTGGGTTTGACCGGGAATTGAACCAGGGACCTCCAGAGAGACATGCTCGGAGCTATACCACTAAGCTACCAAACCCCATGTACTGATCGCATTTCATCACTCTATATGCAAGCTCATGCCCTTAACTAGACACCAGGTGATACAGGAAGTAATTTTGATATCTCCTTCTGGTGATCAACACACACACACACCCTCTGTATGTATTCAGAAGGACAGATCTAGACAGATGCACATATATATATGTAGACAGACATAGATCGAGACAGACATAGGTCTAGACAGAAACAGATCTAGACAGACACAGATCTAGACAGACACAGATCTACACAGACACAGATCTAGACAGACACAGATCTACACAGACACAGATCTAGACAGACACAGATCTACACAGACACAGATCTAGACAGACACAGATCTACACAGACACAGATCTAGACAGACACAGATCTACACAGACACAGATCTAGACAGACACAGATCTACACAGACACAGATCTAGACAGACACAGATCTACACAGACACAGATCTAGACAGACACAGATCTACACAGACACAGATCTAGACAGACACAGATCTACACAGACACAGATCTAGACAGACACAGATCTACACAGACACAGATCTAGACAGACACAGATCTACACAGACACAGATCTAGACAGACACAGATCTACACAGACACAGATCTAGACAGACACAGATCTACACAGACACAGATCTATTATACATGACACATATCTTGACAGACACAGATCTAGACATGACAGAGATCTAGACAGACAAAGATCTAGAAGTAGACAGACAGGCGTAGTTAATATTTTTCATCAATTCATCTTCCTTTCTTTATCACCCGCTCGGCGCTCACCGCTCCTAAGCAGGTGGCAGCATTCCTCTCAATGTCACCAAACTAGAAACTACGTCTTGATAGAGAAAAACACGAGCTTGTCATATTCTTGGGGCGCCTGGAATATTAATTATATGCGGTCTCATAAACATTAGAGCAGATTTATAAAAATAGCATTCCCCCACAATTTGTTGGGAAGTTTTTGTGGTTTTCGGAGAAATACATTAAATACCCTTGTCATTTCCCTGTTCTGCTTTCTTATAGTCAATAAATAAGTCGCATCATAATCTCTTGTCATATTGTCAAAGTATTCAGTCAACCGTTCATCCTATTGTTGACAAAGAAGTATTTGCGAGATCGAGATCATTGAGATCAAACAACAAAAGCCAGCATTTGTGGCAATGATACCGATGTTTCATCGTTACCGGTTTAGCCTTTCTATATCTCGTTTTTAGAATTTTGCGCCATTACTACATTGATATCAAACAAAACAACAAAACGTGGCAGAGAGAGAGAGGGACAGAGAGAAAGAAAGAAATATATAAAAAAAGACAGAGAGAGAAAGATGTCTGATGTGGCCTTCGTACTATATTCGGGGCTGCTGATAGACGGGGTGTGTGCTGTTGCCGGTCAAGCACTTTGATAGAGTTGTCTATAATACAGTTGAGTGTTGGCCCATGTATCACGTATGTGACATGTGTTTTGATGAGGTGACTACAGTACTGGTGGACTGCACCTTTGTTGCCGCCCACTTCCGGTCCCACTGGCTGACTAACAATACCCCAGCGAAGGTCTTTTGTCGGTTGACTGCAGTAGGGGAATATTCCAATCTTATAGGGACTGTCGGGGACTGCAGTAGGGGAATATTCCAGGGAATATTCCAATCTTACAGGGACTGCAGGGGACTGCAGTAGGGGAATATTCCAGGGAATATTCCAATAGTATAGGGCCTGCAGGGGACTGCAGTAGGGGAATATTCCAGGGAATATTCCAATAGTATAGGGCCTGCAGGGGACTGCAGTAGGGGAATATTCCAGGGAATATTCCAATAGTATAGGGCCTGCAGGGGACTGCAGTAGGGGAATATTCCAGGGAATATTCCAATAGTATAGGGCCTGCAGGGGACTGCAGTAGGGGAATATTCCAGGGAATATTCCAATAGTATAGGGCCTGCAGGGGACTGCAGTAGGGGAATATTCCAGGGAATATTCCAATAGTATAGGGACTGCAGGGGGCTGCAGTAGGGGAATATTCCAATCTTATAGGGACTGCCGGGTTATTTTCCCAATGAAATCATGTTTAGAACAGTAGAAAATTTGGAAAATCCATATCCATGACTGCAGCAAACAGTATAATTCCTGCAGCAAAACGAGCCCCTAAAATGAAAATTCCAGGCATGAAAAAAAAATCGGGACACCGGGGAGGAATGTTGAGGAATGTCTTGATCACCTCAAGGCATGGATGGTCAAGCACTGGTTGAAATGCAATGAGTCGAAGACGGAACTTCTGATCCTGGGACCCAGGACCTGGGTAAAAATAGTGCTATCGATAAGCTTACTTTCGAACCGTCGGTTAAGTTTCGAGGCGTGGATGTCAGTCCTATAGACTTCAAGGGTACTTCAGGGCTCAGGCAGGACTCTGGGTATTTACATGGATGAACACTTGACATTGGAGCGTCAGGTGAACAGTGTGCGAAAACATTGTGTAATACTGTTAAAAAATTTATGGCAGGTCAATCGTTATCTGGACTTCTCTACCAAAGTTCTCATGGTGAAACAGCTTGTTATCTCCCGTCTGGATTATTGTAATATCCTTTATGGAGGTCTTCCAAAGAAGCTCATTGCCCGCCTTATGGGTTGGTGATGTTATACCAGTGGTATAACATCACCAACCCTTTACCAACGCATAACCAACCCATTACCAACTTATTACCAACTCATTACCAACTCATTACCAACTCATTGCCAATTCATTACCAACTCAATACCAACCCATTACCAACTTATTACCAACTCATTTCAGGTACTGATCTGTTCAAGGCTGTTAAACTCATGGCAGACCCAGCTTATGTGAGAGCACTGCTGGTAGACACTGTATTTAGATCTACTACACGAAAGAAAGAGACAAGGTCTTTAAATGAGACGAAAAAAACTAGCCTCTTTTTTTCAATACAATCGCTGTATTGATTTCCAGATCTACTACAGAAAATTTTCACTAATATCAGAGAAGTAAAAGCAGATGCAACCGACCTTCCCGTGAAGGCTACATCTGTAAGTAAAGCAAGAAGAAGTCAACCAATTTCCCCGAATTGAAAATGCTTCTTTGTCTATTTTTCTATTTCACTCTCTATCTCACTCTCTATCTCACTCCCTATCTCACTTCCTAGCTCACTTTCTATCTCACTTCACAAGTCTCACACAGTAAAGTCGCGTTTTTTATTGAAGCGACAGGGGGGGTCTTTTTACCTTTTTTCAAACGTGCATAGCTCTGGTTTTTGATGAGCTAGAGACTTGAAATTTAGAAGTTATGAAGATCAAGCCATGTTCTTGATAACCTCCAATTTTCAAGTCTCTAGCTTATCAGGAACCGGACTTATGCGCGTTTGAAAAAAGGTCAAAAAGACCCCCCCTGTCGCTTAAATAAAAAACGCGACTATACAGTCGGACCCCGATTTAGTGACATCCTCGGGGGAAAGGATTTTGGGCACTAAATCGGGGTTGGCAATAAATCAGGGTCAAATACCGTTAATTTCCTATATCGGGGGAAATTTATCCTGTCACTAAATCGGGGTGTCACTAAATCGGGGGGCACTAAATCGGGGTCCGACTGTATTTAGATCTACGAAAGAAAGATGCAAGTTTAGATCTACTACACGTACACGAAAGAAAGATGCAATTTTTTAAATGAGAGGAAAAACTTGCCTCTTTTTTCAATAAAATCGCTGTATTTGAGCTGATTTGTTCAACCTTTAGACAGTCTAACTAGACAAGTGTTGAGCACTTTCCGCAATATTCATATTTACTACAGAAAATGTTCAATAATATCAGAGAAATAAAAGTTAAAAGAAGAAACAATTGCCTTAAAATCATTACCCATCAAAGCCATATCAAACGGGAGTATTTTCAAAAGCTCTATGTTTTCAAGAAAATCGGCTTTGAATGTTCGAAGCCGTTCATTGAAACAGGGAGTGACCATAGAAATTATGTGATTTTGATTGTCCAAAGTATCTCTCGAGTGTTATACTTGTATTGAATGCAATACAGCAAATGTCATCCCTGAAATAGTAACTGATTATTCTGTGCAGTAGAAATTGATAAACCTCTCATCTCACCACCAACAGCATCACGGTACCAATCAACCATCGAACGACTGTCATACTGGCTATTCGTATGAAAGTCAAGCGATAATCATGGGGCGAAGGCGCGGCGGATGCAACCGACAGACCTTACCGTGAGGGCTGCCGGCTGCGTAATTATCTTGCAAATAAAATGACGGACTGACAATTTAAACTAACTGACCTCAAAAAATATAACAGACGCTATTAAAAGGTTTTCTTGTCATTATACCCTGCCGGGAAGAGTTTGGCACGCTAATGACTACCTACCATCCACCACCACCACTTCGTTCAGTGAACTTTGTTCTTCAAACTTTGTTCTTCAAACTTTTCAATACTACTTTAAACCAGAATAATGAGTTAGTGATGTTATACCAGTGGTATAACATCACCAACCCTTTACCAACTCATTGCCAACCCATTACCAACTTATTAACAGCTCATTACCAACTCGTTACCAACCCATTACTAACTTATTACCAACTCATTTCAGGTACCGATCTGTTCAAGGCTGTTAAACTCATGGCAGACCCAGCTTATGTGAGAGCCTGGGAGGGTGGAATAGGAGCATTCAAGGCGGGCGGGTAAGTCTCAAAATCGAAGGGTGTGAACTAGGTCTACAAGCAAGGGATATAACGGAGAGAGAGGTGGGATATTATAGGAGGCATGTAACAGAGAGAGGGGGAGAGAGATGGGATGTGGGAGGCGCATGTGACACAGAGAGAGATGGGATAGGGGAGGTTTATGTGACAGAGGGGGATGGGATAGGGGAGCATGTGTGACAGAGAGGGGGAGAGAGAGAGATGGGGTTGAGTGACAGAGTGGGGCCAAAAGTGTGTAGCGACAGTATTTCCTAGTTGAATGTATTCGTAGATGTACCCAGTATTTACCTAGCAAACACGTTCAAAACAGCCATGCGCCCCCCCCCTTTAAACGGTTGTCTCCCTACACTGTTGTTGTACTTGATCGAAATACATATTAATATTCATGTTTACGTTATATTAACGGGGTCGTATCACTACTATAATAAACAACCGGTGATGTGTGTGTCTGTGTGTATGTGTGTGTTTGTTTGTTTCTACAAACATAACCCCCTCCTTTGATTGATATAACCGTGTATGTACAAGATGTCCCACTGTCACGCAAAGACAGTGTGGCACCCTGTACTAGGGTTTAAATATATGTACCTTGTCTCCCCCACCAGGAACTATGCACCAACACTGAAAGTACAGCAGATAGCTGCGTCCAGGGGGTGCCAGCAGGTGCTTTGGTTGTACGGAGACGATCTGCAGATGACCGAAGCTGGTACCATGAATTTCTTTGTTTATTGGACCAACGAACAGGGAGGTGAGAGTTTATGAGATCTGAGCAAGAATTAAATAGGGCAGAAAATGAGAGAGATCTAAACCATTGGAATGGTTTGCATCTCTCTCATTTTCGATGCATTCTTATTTTACACTCCCCAAAATCTCTGACCGGAGCTACCGCCCCTTACCTGGCCCCAGACACCCAGAGTTATATGCGACTGATTAGTGATTATTCCGATATCCGATGTATGTCTGTAGGATATCATTAATATTCCCCGTTTTTATAACTTGACGCACTCTCCCATCATAAAATATGCATCACGAAAAATACATATTTCAATTATTGATTATCCCGCTCCACCCACAATAGCGTAGGGCGCGGGTCCCCCCGAATAGAGGTCTGAGCGCGTACCAAGGATTCAATTCTTACGTGCGCGTTATTTGACATGAAATCGATACCCCCGTCCCCACCAGTGCTGCAGCAGCTATAACTGCATGGCAATGAATAATTATGTACCCCCCCCCCCGATCTTACAACATCCTTTTCCAGAGAGGGAGTTAATTACGGCACCACTGGATAGCGGTCTTATTCTGCCCGGAGTAACTCGCCAGTCAGTCCTCGATCTAACAAGAGAATGGGTAAGATTCATACTGAATTCCATTTGTGTGAGATAAATGTTTGGCAATATCTCTCATATTCCTAGATATTTACGAAGTACTCACACACTGGGTACAAGTTCAGGGTAACACCCTGTACATAATCCCCATAGGGCGAGTTTAAGGTGACTGAACGAATGGTAACGATGCCTGAATTCCTCCGAGCCATTGAAAGTGACAGGGTTATTGAAGTATTTGGATGTGGTACCGCCTGTATGATTGCCCCTATCGACTCTATGCTCTTTGAAAATAAGGTAAAAAAGTTGTGGGAGAATTGTCAGATCTCCCGAAACTATAATATCGGTGTTTTTTAATCTCTCTATCTATCTCTTAAACCTCTCTTTGCCTCTACTCTCTCCCCACTTTCAGGATATTGCCATTCCGACTATGACTTCTGGTGCGGTCCTCTCCCAGCGTCTGTTTACCACCCTGTCTGACATCCAGGTTAGTTTCTCTCTCGAGAGAGAGATCTTGGTTACATGATGAACTTCCATAAGGGCTTATTTCATTACCCAGGAACCGACAGAATTAGAAAATAATGGTCACTGATTGGCTAATAACCAATCACGTGACCTAAATAACAAGTTTTATTGGATGTTTACTTGTGTTCCTGTCGTTACCAATATTTTATCGAGAACTAAAGAAGCAAAAAGACGCACTAACTAGATCTCCATGATGTCCAAGCAATTGTAATTCATTGGACAAAGATTGAATCATTATTCTTAAACTTTCTTTTTTTAGGTTGGAAAAACTGAGCATCCCTGGTCAGTTAGTATCTACTCTTGAGGTGGAGGATACAAGATACCATATATGGTGTGACCCAATCTAGAGTTCCCAGCACACCGATTTAGGAGTTATATTATTCTATATATTAAATTGAACGGGTTTGGTTATATAATTATACGAAATACGGGACAATATTATACAAGAGAAAGTGTGTTTTTACCCATACAAAAGTCAAGAATTTTCGTCTTTTATGTAGCAGTGCGATATTTATACCCCTATGTTTGTAAAGTAATGGTTTTTACATGTGTGTGTGTTTTTGTGTATCGTGTTCCCTTTTTTTCTCTTTCTAGACTTGTTATCCAACGTGTTTGTTTCTTGGTAATGACTCGGAATGTATGGCACCTCTCATTCAGAGCATTGGCCTGACCCTATTCTCATTTCATAAACCGAGAACTGCACTGGGGCACTGGGCTGACAGTCTGGAACTGTTCGAGAATCAAATGGAGCTCGATGTCTCACTTGCAGTTAGAGTCAGCAGCCCCCACCCCCATGGAGTGACAGAATGTCTTAGTCTAGATGGAGTTGAAATAAACATTTGGGCCAAAGTTTGGCCGCGAAACTCCTTGTGCTGTCAGGCCACTGTTCTGACAGTGACCGCGGTTTTCGCACAATCAATGCGTGCGTTCTATGTGGTTCGTTTTTATCGTTGTGGCCGACTTTTAACCTTTCACGGTTTGGGTACCAAATAAAACAAGCATATAACGGGTCTCAAAACTAATATTAGAAACATACAATATTAATGTGCGTTTCAAACGACTTGACCTGAGATTCCTGGTCCTCCGTACATAAATTCATAATCATACAGCTACTAAAATAAACATGCATAATCAAGTTTTCTTTCTAGAGCTAGGGAATGGGATCAGGTACCGATTTGGTTTGTTCGCTTCACCTTAGCTATTTAAACATAATCAAAAACATGCAATAATAACTTTAAAGAGCTAGGGATCAGGTTGGCTCCGAAGGGGTGTGACAATTATGTCGGATGACCACTGTCACAGTGGTCATCCGACATAATTGTCACACCCCTTCGGAGCCAACCTGATCCCTAGCTCTTTAAAGTTATTATTGCATGTTTTTGATTATGTTTAAATAGCTAAGGTGAAGCGAACAAACCAAATCGGTACCTGATCCCATTCCCTAGCTCTAGAAAGAAAACTTGATTATGCATGTTTATTTTAGTAGCTGTATGATTATGAATTTATGTACGGAGGACCAGGAATCTCAGGTCAAGTCGTTTGAAACGCACATTAATATTGTATGTTTCTAATATTAGTTTTGAGACCCGTTATATGCTTGTTTTATTTGGTACCCAAACCGTGAAAGGTTAAAAGTCGGCCACAACGATAAAAACGAACCACATAGAACGCACGCATTGATTGTGCGAAAACCGCGGTCACTGTCAGAACAGTGGCCTGACAGCACAAGGAGTTTCGCGGCCAAACTTTGGCCCAAATGTTTATTTCAACTCCATCTAGACTAAGACATTCTGTCACTCCATGGGGGTGGGGGCTGCTGACTCTAACTGCAAGTGAGACATCGAGCTCCATTTGATTCTCGAACAGTTCCAGACTGTCAGCCCAGTGCCCCAGTGCAGTTCTCGGTTTATGAAATGAGAATAGGGTCAGGCCAATGCTCTGAATGAGAGGTGCCATACATTCCGAGTCATTACCAAGAAACAAACACGTTGGATAACAAGTCTAGAAAGAGAAAAAAAAGGGAACACGATACACAAAAACACACACACATGTAAAAACCATTACTTTACAAACATAGGGGTATAAATATCGCACTGCTACATAAAAGACGAAAATTCTTGACTTTTGTATGGGTAAAAACACACTTTCTCTTGTATAATATTGTCCCGTATTTCGTATAATTATATAACCAAACCCGTTCAATTTAATATATAGAATAATATAACTCCTAAATCGGTGTGCTGGGAACTCTAGATTGGGTCACACCATATATGGTATCTTGTATCCTCCACCTCAAGAGTAACCAGTTCCTGCAAATACTCTGGAGCTGTTCCACGTACAATTTTGTACGCTAACAGGCAGGCCTTGAACATTAGTTCATTAATTCATTAGATCATTTGCCGCCAAAAGTCGCGCGCCACCCTTTTTGCGCATTGTCATAGCTCCTTCATTTCAACTCGAATCAAAAAGTGACTCCCAAGTTTTCGAAAGATCTCGTCGAGATCTACAAAAAACTTGAGGGTCATTTTGTGATTTGATGTAAAACAAAGGAGTGCCAGTAGCCTAAATTTCGGGTGCCGCGCGATTTTTGCACGTGCATGATCTAAGCGCTCCTACTATCTCTCTTGGTTACATGATGAACTTTCCATAAAACTTGTTATTATATATTATGTCAGTGCACTGATTGGCTAATAACCACTCACGTGACCTAAATAACAATTTTTATTGGATGTTTACTTGTGTCTAAGTGTTCCTGTCGTTACCAATATTTTATCGACAACTAAAGAAGCACTAACTAGATCTCCATGATGTCCAAGCAATTGTAACTCATTGGATAAAGATTGAATCATTATTCTTAAAATTTCTTTTTCAGGTTGGAAAAACTGAGCATCCCTGGTCAGTTAGTATCTACTCTTGAGGTGGAGGATACAAGATACCATATATGGTGTGTCACGTGACCCAATATAGAGTTCCCGGCACACCGATTTAGGAGTTATATTGTTCTATACATATATGAACGGGTTTGGTTATTTATATATACGAGATACGCGTACGGGACAATATTATACAAGAGAAAGTGTGTTTTTACCCATACAAAAGTTTTCGTCTTTTATGTAGCTACGATATTTATACCCCTATGTTTGTAAAGTAATGGTTTTTACATGTGTGTGTGTTTTTGTGTATCGTGTTCCCTTTTTTTCTCTTTCTAGACTTGTTATCCAACGTGTTTGTTTCTTGGTAATGACTCCGAATTATAAACGGAATGTATGGCACATGTCATTCAGAGCATTGGCCTGACCCTATTCTCATTTCATAAACCGAGAACTGCACTGGGCGCTGACAGTCTGAAATTGGCGACATAGCCACCTAGTGCGATCCCCACACATAGGCGACGGCTCCGCCCCCTAAAAAAGGGTCGTGTGTTTAAAGAGCTCTTGCGCACGATCCACTTGACCGATTTACATCCCGTTTGTTTCCTGAGGCTGCAAATTGATCCAAGTTAACTGGAAAATACACGAGAAGTTTGTCTGTCAACAGGAAGTCAGTCAAAATTGACACTGAAGTCAAATCTATTATCTGGCTTCCCGGAGATTTCGCCCCACTCCCAGATGGTTTAATTAGAATGAATCTGAGGGTATCAGAAGATAGGTTGAAGTCTTGTGATTACTGGAAAATACCCAGCATTAACTGCTGATGGTAATTGCATCAATATATGAATATCTTCCAATATCTTCTAAACCGCATGGGCGTAGTGCAGAAACTCTCGGAAGCCAGA
>AVPN01000509.1:31345-46036 GCA_000695325.1 Pleurobrachia bachei | reverse complement strand
GGGCAATTCGGTCTAGTCCAAATTGCCCCATGGGGCAATCTAGTCTAGTCCAAATTGCCCCGTGGGGCAATCTGGATTATGACCGAATTGCCCCCGATTTTTTTGACCGAATTGCCCCAAATTGACCGAATTGCCCCGCTTCATTAAAATGCTAATTAGCTAATCAAATCTAAAGCTAATGTCATTTTGATGGTGAAACTGGATAGAAAAACATCATATTGTGAAATTCTGACCCTTAATTTAAATAAATATCATAATTAAGTTTACCGAAATAAAGTTTAACTTTAAAGTCGTCATTTTGACCACTTTGCCCCACGGTCCAAATTACCCCGGTATACCCTATGTCTAAAAAGTCTACACATGCACATGGCGGACTTTATGTCTTAAAAGTCTACACAGGGCGGACTCTTTATCTAAACTTTTTTCAAAGCCTAATTGTAGATAAAGAGTCCGCTTTTAGATATAATTCTCAGGCGGAGCTTAAATCTATTTCTCAGGCAATCGTGATCTCAGGCGGTACCGATTACACTATGATGAAAACAGTTTGTGAAAAAGTAACACCTGTTTAGAGGTCGTGTCGAGGCTCCAAACTGATTTAACAAAAACTGGAAAGATTGGGAGGGGTCGATACTCGATGGAGTTATCAACTCTAGTACTATGATGTAGTTACTAGTTGTTTCTGTTTTTACTATGATGTAGTTACTAGTTGTTTCTGTTTTGTTTATATTATATTAAGTTAACTAATGCATATCCAAAAATGTCTGTAGCCATAATTTGGTTCTTACAGGAATAACAGTACCAAAAATAAATTTAGTTTAACTTAAGAAATAATAATAATAACTGCATTATGATTCATAATTCTATGTTTTCATTACTAGCAGTTAAAATAGCAGTTTCAAAAGTTATACCTGAGTTCTCAGCAAATGACGTTTCAATTGCCCATCGAAACCCCTGGTATAGGCAAATTTTTTAACCAAGGGACAAGGGGGCCGTGCAAAATGTTTTCAGAAAAACGCACATGAGTTGCACAAGCGAGTATTGAGGACTTTCTGATAAGATAAAGACTTGATCTTGGTTGCGTTGAAAAGGTCTGAAAAGTATCTTTCCAACGCTTCTGGGTTAAAGTCTTAAGATTGCCAGGAACTTGATCTCGATTATTACGTATAAATACAACGCCACGCGACCTCTATGAATGTCCCGGGGACATTGTCCCCGCCCCTGAGCTGTTGAATAAAAAGCCCCGAACTGTTACTGTGGTGTTCAAACGACTGGAATGTTATTCAATGCTTTCTCCACCTTTGAGATTTGTTTTCACGACAACGTGGTCCACTTCTTCTCACACACGGGTCCTTGTGTCCTGAGCATGACATTAAACTGCTTAGACATCACTCCAAGGCAACAGAGCTGCCCTCCTTGGGTGGTGTGTCTCTCTCTTCCTTTCTCTAATCCGCTCACGGCCTGGTATAACCTGTCAGAGCATTGGCCTGACCCATTCTCGCTTCTCGGAGCGTGCGAGAACTGTGGTCAGAGCATTGGTCTGACAGGGTATAACAGTATAACACCAGCTCCCCAACTAGTGCATTGGGCCAAAGTAGTCTGGCTATATACCGTTTATACCTTCCTGCCAGAGTCCTTGCCGAACTCAACTATGGCACCGAGCTCTTCCAGTGACACTTATCCTAGTCGAACTGCTAATCTCACCCCAGCCAGTAACTTTGTTACACATGGCACCGAGCTCTTCCAGTGAAACTTATCCTAGTCGAACTGCTAATCTCACCCCAGCCAGTAACTTTGTTACACATGGCACCGAGCTCTTCCAGTGAAACTTATCCTAGTCGAACTGCTAATCTCACCCCAGCCAGTAACTTTGTTACACATGGCACCGAGCTCTTCCAGTGAAACTTATCCTAGTCGAACTGCTAATCTCACCCCAGCCAGTAACTTTGTTACACATGGCACCGAGCTCTTCCAGTGAAACTTATCCTAGTCGAACTGCTAATCTCACCCCAGCCAGTAACTTTGTTACACATGGCACCGAGCTCTTCCAGTGAAACTTATCCTAGTCGAACTGCTAATCTCACCCCAGCCAGTAACTTTGTTACACATGGCACCGAGCTCTTCCAGTGAAACTTATCCTAGTCGAACTGCTAATCTCACCCCAGCCAGTAACTTTGTTACACATGGCACCGAGCTCTTCCAGTGAAACTTATCCTAGTCGAACTGCTAATCTCACCCCAGCCAGTAACTTTGTTACACATGGCACCGAGCTCTTCCAGTGAAACTTATCCTAGTCGAACTGCTAATCTCACCCCAGCCAGTAACTTTGTTACACATGGCACCGAGCTCTTCCAGTGAAACTTATCCTAGTCGAACTGCTAATCTCACCCCAGCCAGTAACTTTGTTACACATGGCACCGAGCTCTTCCAGTGAAACTTATCCTAGTCGAACTGCTAATCTCACCCCAGCCAGTAACTTTGTTACACATGGCACCGAGCTCTTCCAGTGAAACTTATCCTAGTCGAACTGCTAATCTCACCCCAGCCAGTAACTTTGTTACACATGGCACCGAGCTCTTCCAGTGAAACTTATCCTAGTCGAACTGCTAATCTCACCCCAGCCAGTAACTTTGTTACACATGGCACCGAGCTCTTCCAGTGAAACTTATCCTAGTCGAACTGCTAATCTCACCCCAGCCAGTAACTTTGTTACACATGGCACCGAGCTCTTCCAGTGAAACTTATCCTAGTCGAACTGCTAATCTCACCCCAGCCAGTAACTTTGTTACACATGGCACCGAGCTCTTCCAGTGAAACTTATCCTAGTCGAACTGCTAATCTCACCCCAGCCAGTAACTTTGTTACACATGGCACCGAGCTCTTCCAGTGAAACTTATCCTAGTCGAACTGCTAATCTCACCCCAGCCAGTAACTTTGTTACACATGGCACCGAGCTCTTCCAGTGAAACTTATCCTAGTCGAACTGCTAATCTCACCCCAGCCAGTAACTTTGTTACACATGGCACCGAGCTCTTCCAGTGAAACTTATCCTAGTCGAACTGCTAATCTCACCCCAGCCAGTAACTTTGTTACACATGGCACCGAGCTCTTCCAGTGAAACTTATCCACTTATGGGGGAATATCACACACCATCTCATAAGGGACCCAACTTAGGACGGGCAGTTCTGGGCCAACATATGGCCACCTCCGCCGATATGGCAAGTAGTTGACCCGCATTGTGCAACCCCTGGGAGCTGATACTTTGCCAAATGCTCACCAGAGTTACCCCGTTAAGCGTTCTTGTACGTTTAGCTGTGCTTTGCTAAGAAATTAGCAGTCCGGACCCTCAGGTTGCATGCTGATATAGCATCGCTAACGGTTTTGACCAAAGACCTGGGGTGTGATAAGATATATCAGCCGTCACCGACTAGATGGTGAGCCAACGCAACTGATATATCCGGCAACCCACCTACTTCTACAGTTCCTAGCAGCAGTAGTAACCAGAGACCAGTCAATGAGACAGGTAAATTCTACCCATTACCCTAGCCTACTAAGCATGTCGGGCTTCTATTAGAATAATTTTATCAAAAATCCTTCTTGTGGTGCCGGCGAGGGTTCGAGGGAAATGTTGAGCTTGCTCGGCAGAATACCAGGACTCAAACCGGAACAACACCAACACTGTCCCTACGTGTGGGGGACGGTGGCGGAGGATGATATTAATAGTGGTCTGCTGCCGACCATGGTTGGAGTAGCAAGTGGGCGGAATGACGGGAGGTGCTAAACACACACACACACACACACGGGTCCTTCCTTTATCTTGATCGTCAGATATCTCTTAATTGGAGTCGCAGGTGTTGTACCCTGAATAGATTCCATACGAGTCACAGGAAGAATAGCCAGCTAGTCAATGTTGGGAGGAAGGATCTTGCTAACCTTGGGAGCAACTAGATCCGGTAGTGCGCTTAGAAAATCCTCCTTCAGCTTCTCCAATATCTCCTGTAAATCGCCTGCTGCGAATGAAGATACAGATTCTGATGAGTGGGTAGATTCTGATGAGTGGGTAGAGATGCGTCTGGTTTCAGGTAACAAAGCGTACAGTTTTTTATCACTGTCCATAAAATCGCTTTCGTTGTCCCATTTGGAACTTCCGCTGCATCATCTTTGATGCTCTGTGCTATGCTGGCACCTTACATCTATCAGAGTAGCTTGCGGTGAGCAACTTACCTTCCATATCTGTCTTGCACATAACAATATCATGGGTAGCCACTAGCCACACCCGACATTCTGTCCTGTAAATAGAGGCACGAGGAACCGGTCCTTGCAAGTTTTGGCGTCCACGGCTATTATAACCCAACGGGGTCCTTTGAGATCTGTTATCTTAGAAAAACCAGACACGTCTTCTCTTGTCTTTTTTTGAAGTAGAGCGATAAACAGAAGTCTCAGAAGGATTAGCGAGCGCGAGGGCTGCAAAATGGATCCTCAAATTATTTTGTTTAAAGTAGTGTTGAAAAAAAATTGAAAATAGACAATAAAAAATAAAATAAAAAGCAAAATAAAAACTTTTTTAGATTAACTTTTTTGAGTCGAAATTGTTTTTGAGTTTAACCTTTTATTTGGGTCCCCCAACCCATATCACTCTCTCCCTCCCTCTCTCCCTCTCTCTATCTCTCTCTCTCTCTCTCTCTCTCTCTCTCTCTCTCTCTCTCTCTCTCTCTCTCTCTCTCTCTTTCTCTCTCTTGCAGCAAATTCTACTGTGCGGCAACGAGCTCAAGGAATTTCGGGTGAGAGTAAGAAGATGGAGGATATCTACACTAACTTACAAGACTTTGAAAAAACCGAATCGTAAGAAAACAATGTAGTGCCACTGATAAGAACTCAGAGTACTACTTAATTGTCAATTACAAAAACAACCTCTAATTAAGACCTCGCTGGGATTTATTCTTGACGAATGACGAACAATAAATCCCAGCGAGTCTTAGTCCAACAAAAACATGAACTGTTAAAACAATTCCCAACAAGATTATTTGCATTATGTTCTGACATAAAGCTTTCAGAGAGAAAGAATCGATTGAGAAGGCATTGCAGGGCAACGTGTTCATGAAAAATCTGAAAGAGCACCATATAGCCGAAATCGTACGTTGCATGTTTCCAAAAGATTATGAAAATGGTGACATGGTAATAGTTGAAGGAAGTTCGGGAGATACGCTCTATGCTCTGCAAGATGGCCGAGTTGAGGTTCAAAAAGATGGAAAGAAGCTCGCTCAGTTTGGGGGGCCAACAGTATTTGGGGAACTTGCTATTCTCTACAAGTGCCCTCGTACCGCATCTATTCAAGGTAGATCGTAAATTAGTGTCATAGACACCTAAAGTACACCCCAACTACTATGTTACTCGAATTTTTCAAATTTCCCACGGTCATAACTCCACTCCCTAACGAGATAGAAACTTGTTTCGTAGGATTAACTCGGAAGAATATCCCTACAAAACAGAAAAGTCTCTATACTCCATTTTTTTCAACTGTTCCCCCCTAAAGTCGTGCACGGAATTGTTTTGCGTGTCTATCACATGTTAACGTATAGCACGTGCCACACAAATTCTAAATTTCACAAAATTTCGATTTTTGGGGGAACAGTTGAATAAAAATGGACTTTATCTTATCAGGGGGTGGAGATATAGCTATGGCCGTCTAAAATCCGGTTGCACATAGCAAGGGGGACCAGTTGGAGCGCTCACGCTTAGATCAGTTCCAGACAAAAGTCGTGTGCCACCCTTTTTGCGCAATGTCATAGCTCCTTCATTTCAACTCCAAAGTTTTTTACTGGAAGTTCAAATCAAAAGATCTCGTCGAGATCTACAAAAGACTTAGGGTTATTTTGTGATTTGATGGGGCGTTTGTCACACCCTAATTTACATGGATAAAAAATCACAATATTGATGCACATTATACCAAAACTAATTGAAATTAACAATTAATATGACGTGATCAACAGCTATAGCCCAACTGTTCAGTCTGAGAATTCGATTCTGATACAAAGATATTATTTGCCGTACTGTTGTATGAGGTAACTCCAGTTTCATCTCCTTGTTTAACATGGGAGTTACCAAGGGAATCCACTGAGTTCGATCAATCTGGGCACATACCCACACAGTACTATTCGAATTGGCTTATCTTTATATCAGGAATCTCAAATAGCAACAAACCTTGTGTTTTATTGCGAACTGGACAGATGGGCGTATAGACAGGGCTCTTATTATCAGCAGGTCTCACATATCATGGATAACATTATCCATGATATGTGAGACCTGCTGATAATAAGAGCCCTGTCTATACGTTCAATCTGTCCAGTTCGCAATAAAACACAAGGTTTGTTGCTATCTGAGATTCCTGATATAAAGATAAGCCAATTCGAATAGTACTGTGTGGGTATGTGCCCAGATTGATCGAACTCAGTGGATTCCCTTGGTAACTCCCATGTTAAACAAGGAGATGAAACTGGGGGGTTGGAGTTACCTCATAACACAGTACGGCAAATAATATCTTTATATCAGAATTCTCAGACTGAACAGTTGGGCTATAGCAGTTGATCACGTCATATTAATTGTTATCATGATCTTCGGATCCTTGCACGATACTAGTGACGGCTCTCTCTCGTGCTGTAATACAGCCGGTGATCGAAATCCTGTGGTACAGACTTGATCACGTGTGTGGGTGTTGTGTGTGTATGAAGTGAGTGGGTGATGTCTACAGCAGTATAGTGCATAATTAAAACATTATCCATGATATGTGAGACCTGCTGATAATAAGAGCCCTGTCTATACGTTCAATCTGTCCAGTTCGCAATAAAACACAAGGTTTGTTGCTATCTGAGATTCCTGATATAAAGATAAGCCAATTCGAATAGTACTGTGTGGGTATGTGCCCAGATTGATCGAACTCAGTGGATTCCCTTGGTAACTCCCATGTTAAACAAGGAGATGAAACTGGGGGGTTGGAGTTACCTCATAACACAGTACGGCAAATAATATCTTTATATCAGAATTCTCAGACTGAACAGTTGGGCTATAGCAGTTGATCACGTCATATTAATTGTTATCATGATCTTCGGATCCTTGCACGATACTAGTGACGGCTCTCTCTCGTGCTGTAATACAGCCGGTGATCGAAATCCTGTGGTACAGACTTGATCACGTGTGTGGGTGTTGTGTGTGTATGAAGTGAGTGGGTGATGTCTACAGCAGTATAGTGCATAATTAAAACATTATCCATGATATGTGAGACCTGCTGATAATAAGAGCCCTGTCTATACGTTCAATCTGTCCAGTTCGCAATAAAACACAAGGTTTGTTGCTATCTGAGATTCCTGATATAAAGATAAGCCAATTCGAATAGTACTGTGTGGGTATGTGCCCAGATTGATCGAACTCAGTGGATTCCCTTGGTAACTCCCATGTTAAACAAGGAGATGAAACTGGGGGGTTGGAGTTACCTCATAACACAGTACGGCAAATAATATCTTTATATCAGAATTCTCAGACTGAACAGTTGGGCTATAGCAGTTGATCACGTCATATTAATTGTTATCATGATCTTCGGATCCTTGCACGATACTAGTGACGGCTCTCTCTCGTGCTGTAATACAGCCGGTGATCGAAATCCTGTGGTACAGACTTGATCACGTGTGTGGGTGTTGTGTGTGTATGAAGTGAGTGGGTGATGTCTCCAGCAGTATAGTGCATAATTAAAAACATTATCCATGATATGTGAGACCTGCTGATAATAAGAGCCCTGTCTATACGTTCAATCTGTCCAGTTCGTAATAAAACACAAGGTTTGTTGCTATCTGAGATTCCTGATATAAAGATAAGCCAATTCGAATAGTACTGTGTGGGTATGTGCCCAGATTGATCGAACTCAGTGGATTCCCTTGGTAACTCCCATGTTAAACAAGGAGATGAAACTGGGGGGTTGGAGTTACCTCATAACACAGTACGGCAAATAATATCTTTGTATCAGAATTCTCAGACTGAACAGTTGGGCTATAGCAGTTGATCACGTCATATTAATTGTTAAAAAGTCACGTGACCACACGTTATTCTTAGGGCCAATTTGCCCCGTGCATGGGCCACTTTACCCGGTGGGCCAAATTGCCCCAGCTTACTCTACCAACAATGAGTATACATATTCCTATCTACCTACCAGCTACTTCTACTAATCCCAGTTGATCTCGTTTTAGTATGGTAGAGACTAGAAATCCAGTAAGAACAAAAAACCTAATGAATGTCCATAATTTACAGTTATCTCGGAAAATGCAAGGGTATGGGCTATTTCGAGAGACACTTACCAAACAATTATGATGAAAGATGGAGTGCAAAGACAACTTGATGCGCTAAAAGTAATAAATTGGTAAGTCGTTACTAATTCCCTGCTAGTTCCCTATTACCCAATTGAATGATGCATTTTTCTGCATACCAATTTGCTTCGAAAAAACATAGAATTGATATTGCACTCATATGTACGTACATTGTCAGGCCATTGTCAGACGTTGTCACTCGTTATCATAAATAAGCATTTATAAATACAATGTGCCACCAATAACAGTTTACTTGTTATTAATTCTCACAAGTGCACCTTTACAGTGTCGCGTTGTTACAGAGACTCCCGGAGTCTGCTAAGATGAAACTATCATCTTCGCTTATTGAAGATAGCTACACCAAGGGTGAATATATTATCAGACAGGGTAGTATGGGTGATACATTCTTTATTCTGAACGAAGGGGAAGTGCTTATCACCGTGGTTAAAGAAAAGGGACAGCCGGCTGTGCCTATACGAACATTACAAAAAGGAGCTTATTTCGGAGAGGTCGCCCTTCTTAGGTATTATGCAGGGTGTTTCAGAACGCAGTTTTCATTTTGCAAAAAGTACAAGGTTGGACCCAATGTATAGATAATTGGTGCCAATCAATTGCCCATACGCAGGGGTGGGGTTTAAGGTTCACAATATTCTGAATGAAATATTCAAGAATTGTAAGCAAGTTTTTCTTTTAGAGTGTGAGTGAAAGAGAGAGGACATTTCCGTGATGTATCAAAGTTTTCCATATTGGTTCCTGCTTTCAGTGAGGCTTAATTTACCAACCAATAAATTGTTTCTGATTGATCATTCAGCTAATTGAGTTTAAAAATGGGACACTCCAGGCGGGGTATAATCTAAATTTGCTTACAATTATGTACTCAGTATTCAATATGAGTAGTCGATTCACACGAGAGAGTTCAATCGATCCAGGATCGTGTGCAGAAAACAAGTGGTTTTACCAAACAATTGTTTTGATACAGATAGGTCCATGATAGATCTTCTTCTGTATTTGTAACCTAAATCCCCTGGGCATGGGCAATTGATTAACGCCAATTATCTATACATTGGGTCCGATCTTGTACTTTTTGTAAAATGAAAACTACGTTCTGAAATACCCTGCAGTTATAATATGTATATTGTATGGGGGGTTCTACCTAAAAGTTTTTGTCTATTATATTTTTTATTTATCAGTTTCCTTTGTTCCAGCTTACGTTAGGGGAAACACTATACTGAATGGCATCCAATTAATGGGATCCCATCAACAGTTAAACTCTAACTGATAATGGACCACAGTGATGGTTCTTTCTCTGTATTCTCTCTGTAGCCAGTTCATAATCATGATAATGCTCTGCCTACAGAGTACAGAGGGAATACAGAGAAAGATGATCATCACTGTGGTTCATTATCAGTAAGAGTTTTTCTGTTGATGGAGTCCCGGAATTTTCTTTCTTTTGCCGCGCAAGCCAATCAGAGGCCAGAATTTCGAAATCCGGACCTTTGATTGGCTAGTGCAGCTAAAAGTGGAAAAATTGAACCACACCTTACCGATAAGATAGGAAGCTAATTGCGTTGGATTCGTCTTGAAAAACTGATTCAGAGAAGCTCCGTGCCTCATTTGGACACCGTTACCCCTTAACTTTTGGACGCTCTATTGAACTCTATTACGGTTCACTATAGAAATTACTAAGTAAAAGCTATAGAAGAGTTATCATAAAATCTATGGAGAGGATTAGGGAAGTATACTTTAAATGCTAATATTAATCTTCTCCAGAGAGGAACCTCGTACTGCAAATGTAATTGCGGTATCCGACAAAGTAGTGTGTTACGTTGTGGAACGTGAAAAATTCATGAAACTGATAGGAGGTCTTGACTTTGGAAAGTATGACGATGCTAAAGAGTCAGATAACGTTTCAGAGTAAGTTTTGATAAATTCATAAAATATGCTGGTATACCTTGTTATCTTCTAACCCTCCTTTACATTTGGAGTGCATGAAAAGAGAGTCGAGCAATACATGGTATTTACTACACTACTAGTGTTACACTAAAATTGTACGAAAAGTACAGCTATGTGCTTATCAATATCAATATTTGTTCTGGAATATGTGTAATGTAACTTATAAATACTTGATCAACAGTGAAAATGCGGAAAAAGATGACATTGATCCAGAAATGGAGAAATATGAGAGCTATAAACTGACTGATTTCGCTAAAGTTGCAACACTTGGCGTTGGTGGTTTCGGACGGGTTGATCTAGTTAAACATCGAACAGATGGAAAGTCATATGCTCTTAAATCTCTCAAAAAACAGCATGTGGTGGATACTAAGCAACAAGAGCACGTTGTTGCGGAGGCACAGATAATGCGTGCTTGTAGGTATGTGAAATGTTTGAGAGGCAGCCAGGTAACAGCCTTATTTATAATTGGGGTAACTTTGTTTTGCAGGGTAGCTCCTAATTAGGGGCAAACATAATTTATGTCAAAAACGCTGAAAATGTTCAAATCAAAATGGGTGCCATATGTAGATCTGACCGGGCAAATGATCGAATCAAGTTTGCTCCATAAAGTGGAAGGGTTTCGATCAAATAATTTGGGGCACCATTTTTCAAACCCGATCAGTTACTTTAATTGATACTAATAGGGGTGGTTAATGTTGCCCCACCATTTTTTGAATGTTGGGGTAACTTTGGACGGGGTGCCAAAGTTACCCCACAATACAGGTTTTGAACTTTTGATATCTGTATACTTATAGAGTTGCCTTAGAAGCACTCTGTATTGTTTAGGGCCACGTAACCAAGATTCAGCCCTCTCCACGCCAATTTCCATCATCTATTCGATAGGTTAGTAAAAAAACTAGGTTTTGGACTATTTTATGTAGCTAAATCACAGAAATCCGGACTGAAACCCATCAAACTTCAATAATTTGGGGTTTCTCATCCACCCTGTAGTTTGGTAGATGGTATTTTACACTAAAATACACGTTAGTTAATGTAATTAAATGAGAGGAAACCAAAAATTTCACTAGCTATATCTGGTGTACTAGGTCTGGAACGGGATTATTTGGTTCAAAAATTTTCGAGTGTGGTTCTGGCAAGGATTTATTATAGGAGAATGCTAAAAAGTGGAACAAAGTTACCCCAACTTACGGTACATAACTAGCCCACCAAAGGCTGTTGACAACCCACTACCCACCCAGCAGAGCCGGGTGGCCGACACTGGTCCTCTTTAGCCTCACAGTGGACAACAATTCAATGGTTGCCATGGCAACTAAATCGGTAACTAAGGAGACTGACTAATAAATAGCTCTCATGCTCATCGGATTCATATGGATAGCTGATAGATTAGCTGATAAGATTTATTAGGTCTTATGAGAGTTTCGTTTTGTTGTTTTTTTGAATTACATATTTTATATAATGTTGCTTGAGGTTTTCCATAATCATCCCTGAAGTTTTTGGATAAGATTTCTAGCATCAGGAATAGATTTTTGCTAGGTCTGGAGAATTGAAGCTGGATTTTTTTACTCATGTGGAAAAAGTCGCCATTGCATGCACCATGCCAAGTATCCATTGACCGGTAGGCGGACTCTAGTGCTAACGGACTCTTTATCTAAATAGCTCATCCGGTTCTGGAGTTATGGCGTGTCAAAAAGTGCCAAAATGGGCTAACTATAAACTGACTGATTTCGCTAAAGTTGCAACACTTGGCGTTGGTGGTTTCGGACGGGTTGATCTAGTTAAACATCGAACAGATGGAAAGTCATATGCTCTTAAATCTCTCAAAAAACAGCATGTGGTGGATACTAAGCAACAAGAGCACGTTGTTGCGGAGGCACAGATAATGCGTGCTTGTAGGTATGTGAAATGTTTGAGAGGCAGCCAGGTAACAGTATTGGGGTAACTTTGTTTTGCAGGGTAGCTCCTAAATAGGGGCAAAAATAATTGATGTCAAAAACGCTGAAAATGTTCAAATCAAAATGGGTGCCATAGATCTGACCGGGCAAATGATCGAATCAAGTTTGCTCCATACAGTGGAAGGGTTTCGATCAAATAATTTGGGGCACCATTTTTCAAACCCGATCAGTTACTTTAAATGATACTAATAGGGGTGGTTTATGTTGCCCCACCATTTTTTGAATTTTGGGGTAACTTGGGACGGGGTGCCAAAGTTACCCCACAATACAGGTTTTGAACTTTTGATAGATCTGTAGAGTTGCGTTAGAAGCACTCTGTATTGTTTAGGGCCACGTAACCAAGATTCAGCCCTCTCCACGCCAATTTCGGGTCCCTCACTGTCGAAGGTCCCTGAGGGTCCCCCGATCGGTCGGGCTTCGTTACACCTGCCCCAATTTCCATCATCTATTCGATAGGTTAGTGAAAAAACTAGGTTTTGGACTATTTTATGTAGCTAAATCACAGAAATCCGGACTGAAACCCATCAAACTTCAATAATTTGGGGTTTCTCATCCACCCTGTAGTTTGGTAAATGGTATTGGCCCTTTAGGCGAGTGTTCTAGTTCTTATAGACAATCTATCTATGCAGGGGCACAGGTACCAAAACTCCTTTATTTAGCCAGTACACATAAGTTGACCACTTCCTGTCCATCCAATTCAGCAAAAAGAACAAACACACTCGCCTAGAGGGCCAATACCATCTACCAACCTCTAAATCAAGTCCGATTGTGCTGAAATTATATTTGGTGGCTAGTTTCATCATTTCCATACCCATTCGACATAAACAAAATCATGGGGCGTCTGGTTAACCCTATTTTTCTTGTTTTAATTTATTGACACATATAAACTCCATCTAAACATTTTAGGTTCATTTATTTATCATTGCAAAATGTTTGTTCCAATATTATGTAATAATGGGGTAACTTTGGACGGGTGTCCAAAGTTGCCCCACCCCGATTTCAAAGTTACCCCATGGCCTAAAACCCCACTTACACTAAAATACACTAAAATTAAATGAGAGGGAACCAAAAATTTCATTAGTTATATCTGGTGTACTAGGTCTGGAAGGGGATTATTTGGTTCAAAAATTTTCGAGTGTGGTTCTGGCAAGGATTTGTTATAGGAGAATGCTAAAAAGTGGAACAAAGTTACCCCAACTTACGGTACATAACTAGCCCACCAAAGGCTGTTGACAACCCACTACCCACCCAGCAGAGCCGGGTGGCCGACACTGGTCCTCTTTAGCCTCACAGTGGACAACAATTCAATGGTTGCCATGGCAACTAAATCGGTAACTAAGGAGACTGACTAATAAATAGCTCTCATGCTCATCGGATTCATATGGATAGCTGATAGATTAGCTGATAAGATTTATTAGGTCTTATGAGAGTTTCGTTTTGTTGCGGTATCTTTGAATTACATATTTTATATAATGTTGCTTGAGGTTTTCCATAATCATCCCTGAAGTTTTTGGATAAGATTTCTAGCATCAGGAATAGATTTTTGCTAGGTCTGGAGAATTGAAGCTGGATTTTTTTTACTCATGTGGAAAAAGTCGCCATTGCATGCACCAAGTATCCATTGACCGGTAGCCGGACTCTAGTGCTAACGGACTCTTTATCTAAATAGATCATCCGGTTCCGGAGTTATGGCGTGTCAAAAAGTGCCAAAATGGGCTAAAAGTATACATTTACTAGAGGGTGTCCCACTGTCTTTGCATCACCTGTGATTTTGGGTCATGACCGGGCTCCATTAAAGTGATCATAACTCATCAAATAATTAGCTAAATCATTCAAACCAAAAACAGTGTTGTAGAGAATTGTCAGGCGAACATTCTGGTTGCAAGATCAGATTGACATCCCAAGTCTAACCGATCGTCAGATAAATCGTCTTAAAGTCAAAAATACGTGTTTATGAAATACGACCGGGGTTCACGTTTTGAAAAATTCACAAATGCAAAGTTGCAAAGTCGTATCAAAATAAACGTTGGACGATTCCGATCAAGCTCATATAATTTTCAAGTCATTTTGCCCACTTGTTGATGACACGTGATCCCCTCAAAAATGTTGGTTAAATTTTGTCTTTAGACAGTCATTTAAGACACCTTTAACATTAAGCTAGGACTCGGGCCCAGTGTCCCGATCTCTGGAATATGAAGGAAAGATAAATGCAAAAATTCTGCAGCAAAATAAAATTTATGCAGCAAAATGAGAAAATTTTAGGGGACTGCAGCAGCTGCTGCAGCAGAAGATATTTCCTATACTTACACACAGAGCAGTGCTGCAGCAGTGTGTAACAGATAGAATATGTTTGGGCATGCCCCAGTTGTGCCTAGTGCACCGACAACAGTCAAGTAAGGGGGAAGGGGAAAGAAAAGAGAGATTCATACTTTAACATA
>AVPN01000508.1:30699-43352 GCA_000695325.1 Pleurobrachia bachei | reverse complement strand
CTCTCTCTCTCTCTCTCTCTCTCTCTCTCTCTCTCTCTCTCTCATATATCCCTCTCTCCTTGCCCCAGTGTGAGCCCAGTAACATGGTGTATATCACGTGACCCCATCACGTGACATGTGGTTAGTCAGCACCGGGACCGTACTTGGGTAAAAAGGGTGAAAGATGAGAGAGAAAGAGTGAGAGGGAAAGAGAGAAAGAAAGATGTGAGAGAGAGAAAGACACAGAGAGAAATATAGTAACTTGAGAGGGAAAGGGTGTTCACCATGTATATCCGGTTAACATTATAAGTAGATGGAGGTGCATAATTGTATACCCTCCTCCTTGTTGACCGTTGTGTTTTCTCTACCCACCTTCCTGTTTTATCAGTTGATGAGATACTGTTCGACCCTTTCTCTCTCACTGCAGTTTTCCGTGCCCCCTGCAGTAGTTCATGTTGTCCCGTATCACCTCCTTTCCTTGTATTTCCCCGTACGCCGCTACTGTTGAAAACTTGTTTCGATTTAATTCCACAATTACAGTCACTGATTTTCCTACCCCCCTTCCGCAGAGTGCTATGGTATTGCTGAGTGAGCCGGTTGAAGAACTTTTTCTAAACAGTAAACATGCCCTTAATTTCCGGTCCGACGATGAATTCCTTCGGTTTCTCATTTCTACAGTCGATACTATGGGTAGGTGCCAGTCTGTGGCTCATTGTACAATTCGGTTGGCTATTAAATTGGCTGTTCAATGAATGTATGGGTCACTCATTAGTCATTATGAGTGTCCATTGTTTTCGATGTTCAGTATCATCTAATAACTAGACTACATCTAAATCAGCAAATCTGTGGCTCCTAATTCCACCTTGTTTCAGTTAAATCGTTGAGACCAGTTATGATTCCCTCACCGCTACATGGTAGTCCTAAAAAGAGATTGAATCTGGATAGGTTTAATTGTGAGCAGGTTAACAAGTCTGTTAACACATCCCTGTTAGTCACACCCTCACCACCAGGTGTGTAGTTTGTTGTAGTTTTGGGGTTACTTTTGCTTTGGGTTTCTTAGTTTTATGTGTGGTTAGTTTCACTAAAATCTGACATCCTATGCTCTCGTTTATTGGTGGCAAGGTCAAGTGACAATCCCTTTCTTCCTTTGTTGTAACCCCCCCCCCCTTATCTCTCCCTCCCAGAAGCTGTAGAACAAAGATCACTACCCAGCTGCACCCTACCAGGAAGGAAATTCTTCACAGAGGTGTCTCTAGAGGAAACTGTGCTAGAGTACCATGATGCCAATACCACTACAAGTCAGAGCAGAGAGGATAGTGCGGATTGTTATGTTTCAACTGGGGCTAGTTGTGCGGAGAGGAGAGAGGGTACTGGGACTGGTAGTGTGGAGATCAGAGAGGAGACTGGTGTTACTGTTCTTGATGATATCTCGCCCGAACCATTAGAATCTTCCCAACCAGATTTCACTCCTTCATATTATACACTTACTGAAAAAGCTACTTCTTCAACCCCTGGCTATAATGTATTCAACTGTCAAGTCAAGTCAAAGAATCAGCAGTATATTGAAACAAGTCCGACATCTCAGCATATTGTAACAAGCCCGACACCTCAAGTTGAAACTAGCCCAACTCCCTGGGGTAGTAATACTATCTGGGAGGAGGAGGAGGGAGGGCTAGAATGGGAGGATGAGATGGGAAAAGAGAACACACATCCCAACATCAAACTACCAGAACCAACTACTACTGGTGTAAAGAAAGTTGTTTCTCCTCCTGTTCAGAGTGTCGAGCAACTCTCTCCACCATCCCCCTCTCTGGTTGCAAACCACCCCTCTCCAGACACAGTAGCAAACCACCCATCTCTGGACACCGTAGCAAACCACCCATCTCTAGACACCGGTGTAGGTGACGAACTAACAATAGGGGAGCCATGTGAGGGGTTGAGTATAGACGAGACGGGGGAAACAGATTGTCATGACAAGAAGTGTAGGTTCTGTCCCAGTTACCAACCTGGTGAGGATGATATTCTGTTTTCATCAGCACTGGATGATATGGACCATCTCCAAAGGTTGGTACATACTAAACTTTGAAGAATCCAAAAAGGTAGGTACATGTTTTAGACCCCATTTTAATTAATCTCCAAAGGTAGGTACTTACATGTTTTGAAGGATGATCCTTCAACAAAAAAAAGCTTATTTTTGATTTTGCATACAATTTTTGATCCACTCTCGTAGCGCCCCAAGTATAAATTTCCACCTGTTTTCTACTTTCTAACACACCCTGTATTACAGGACCCTGTACCCTGTACAAGAAGGAGTAGACCTCGATAATCCAGTAAGTACTTCAAAGCTTCGTTGTTTGCACTTCTTAGATAGCGCCGGCTCGAGGGTAACAAGTTTCCACCCACTTCACAGCTCACACTTTTTTTCGAACACATGTGTACACACATTTACAAATTAGTTTTGGCGGGCAGATTTGACTGTGACTGATGTAACGCGCTGAACACCCAACACGCGCAGTATAAGAAAAGTACACAATCCTCACATTATCACACAGGCGATGTACAGTTGGTTAGACTGGAGCATGAGTATTGTCGTGGTGGGAGATGAAAGCATGATGAGTCCTAGTTTTACAGTTCCTCCCTCTGTTTCGGGGTTAAGTAACAAGGAATTGAGGGAGCGGTTGACAAAATTAGGGGCTCATGTTGGTGGTGTGACCACTGAAACTAGTAAGTTAATGTGTTCTGTTTCCATCTCCTGTTTTTACGTTCAGCCCATTTGTCCGTTGCAGTTGCACATTGTACTTCAGTTACTATGCAAGCTAATTGACCAATTATAAGGTCATTACCCCTGCTAATTACCCCTCTTTATTCCAGGGCCACTGTACGAGCAATACTTGGTGAGATTAGAATGCTGTCCCTCTCCTAAACTTGATAGTAGCATCTCCCGATATCCCCCTGAGATTGTGTCTTGTATTCGGGGTATGTTTGATATTAGAATCATGTGAAAATTCGGATTTTCTTTACTGATACCAGCTCCGTCAAAAATACCCCTCAAATTACCGTCCCAACCCCTGTTAACCCATCCCCTTTTAACCCAATCCCCTTTTAACCAGCCACTTGTGACTTGTCCCATGCCCCTTAATAAACCCAATCCCTAGTCCCACCTGCACCCCATATAACCCCACACCCCTTGTCTCTAGGTGAGCCCCAGGCCGACTGGAGTGAATCAGAGAGACATCCCCTGTTAACCCATCCCCTTCTAACCCATCCCTTTTAACTCACCACTTGTCCCCTATCTCGACCCCCTTCCAACCCAACCCCTTTTCCCACCCCCTTCCAACCCAACCCCCTATCTCTAGGTGAGCCTCTCCCCCCCATCTCTAGGTGAGCCCCAAGCAGACTGGAGTGAATCAGAGAGACAGCTGGTTAAGGAATACGCCATGCCTGTATCGGGGAGGTCCTACCGACAGGGAACTAGCAAGACATTCTTCAACTACCTCCTGATTGACCCCCGTGTCGCTGACGTAAGATCTATTGATTTTTTTAGAAACTCCATTTTTTTCTCCATTTTGTTAGCATTGCACCAATAAAATATATAACGAAATGTTTTAGAATGTTTAACTAATTGAGTAATTAAATATAAGCAATTTATTCCTACACTGGCTAGCTTCATCTAACTGATTATTTCAATCTCAAAGGGTCGTAATGCTAATTCTCATCGACATCATGTACTCCATGATTCATCCCAATTTTTCATCGAAGATTGACAATCGGCCAACTTATCGTCAATCTAATTCCTCGGTCTGAGTTATATAAAGGGTTGTTTTTTTCGCTACATACTGTCAAAGGGGTCCCGTTAGTTTCAGCATGAATAAACTGTAGAAACTCAGGGTCTTGATGAAAGTGAACGTAGGTTTCAGTTTCTAGAATTGCTCGATCTGTTACCAACTCAAGAGAAATACGTCTCTGTTCTAAAGAAACTTTTACCGCCACTTTACACGTTTTGTTGGACGATTGCGGGTTTTTATCACAGTAACTATATCCTCGATGAAGACTCAGGAATGCGTGGTGAGAAGAGCTCTCCCAGTTAAAATAAAAAGATTGTGAGCCAAGTGATGTATCCTTCCTTCCGTAACTCAAACGACTAGTCCATTTACATGAACTGCTATTCACAATTAGGGCTGAGACCCCTAATAACCCGCGGCTAGTATTATTCTGCCGTTTTTCTATTGCAGCAGAGATTGCATCTTGATTTGCCTGAACCACACTAGCATTATTATTATATATTTTACAGTAGGAGAGCAATGACGACAGGAACTGAAAGCTGGAATTAATTCTCGGTTCTGTGTCTAGTTTTCTAATTGCATCACGCATCATATTCTTTTTGGTATCATCAGAAGTATCCTCACGCCCACGGGATCTTGAGTAACTTTGTCTTTGGTAATCGCGTCTTGATATGACACACTCCTCAAGTTCTGGTATTTCAATCGGATATACAACTTTAAGAGGGTGATTATAGCTGTCCTCGGTGCTGCTTGATGGGCCTGATGGTGACATTTGAACCTTAGCAAACGTTGAAAACAATGACCCAAGATCGTCATTCTTCAGAGAATTTGTCAGGGTCTTGACCAACTTTTTGTACACTTCAGGGTCCTCTTGGAAGCAGAGGGTTAATGATGTAGAATCCAGTAACCGGGCCTCAAATTCACTTAACTTCACGGGAGGGGTTTTGTTCTCGACTGTTGTAATAAGCCATTTGTGGAGAACTGGAGTTGATTTTCCAGCAAGCGATAAGCACAATCCTGCGTACACAGAATCTTGTTGATTAGGATCACGTGATAGGAAATGTTCAATTAGCGCCAATCGGAGAATTGATAAATATTCCAGCCGGGAATTCAAAACATTCTGCAGGTCTCTGTCGTTTCTTTCTTTGATGATGTATCCGGCCTCCTGAAACAGGAACCACGCTACCTCCAAACTTTCCGGAGAACATGATTTTAGGCCAGAACAAAGATCAGTATAGAACTTGAAACACTGGTCTATCATCCATTGAACCTTGAACACTGCACTCAGTTTGTTAATCTCCCGAAAGTTCTCTCTGCTGAGATCTAGGAATCGTGAGTGGTAACAGGCCTTCACGAAACATGTAACTGAGGACTGGGAAAACTCCTCGACGTCAAGATCCTTTATTTGCTCCTTGCCTACAAGTTCACGAATGACCGAACTGTTCATGGCTAGGGGAAATGAGCTTGTCCGGACTACTTCCCCACCACTGCACATGAGTTGAAGATCGTTTAGACCCGGGTGATCTTGGTATAATTCGTCTATGATTCGGATCGTGTACTGATGTCTTCCCATGGTGAAATCCATTGTGATTCTGAAATAATAAAAAAACAGGATAGCGATTAGTGGATTGAGACAGTAGACAAAATAAACAACGATATAATAATTGACAAAAGTTTTCTAGAACATGCACTGTGTTTCACGTCTTCAGCTGAGAAAATTGTATTTACAAACTCAAACAGCCATAATATGCCCGTTTTCAGTTAAGACAGTGTATTTTCAGCTAAGACAGTGTATTCAGACAGTGTATTTTGCAACCTCAAACTGCCATAATAATCACGTTTTGTGTAAGCGAATCAAGTAGGCTAAATCCGATGATTGGGTAATACTGATCTCCCATTATTATACCAACTGATTTGGTTATTAGCTCACATTTCAATATATTCGATTGAGCCATAATTGGGAGTCCAAGTTTCTACCCAGATGTAATGGAGGGTACAAGTTTAATTATTCATACAAAGTGTCAGGCGACAGGTATACCTGGTCTACCTGGTTTTAACCCTTGTTTCCCGTTTCAGGATCTAGGCAAGTTGTCGGAGCGGTTAGACCCCCGAGAGGTGTTTAAGAGGTTTGTAAAGGGAGTGTTCTACGTAGGAAAGGGGAAGAGAAGCAGACCATTTTCCCATCTTCAAGATGCAACTCAACAAAATAAGGTTAGGGAGGTGGAGAGAGAGATGATCTTTTGAACGGTCTATTATATCGCTATTCCTGACCTATATCAGTTTCAATCTGCTTCATTTCATAACTCATATTATTCCTAAGATTAAAGATAACACGTGTGTCCTCACTTGATACCCCCATACTTTAGGTTGGTGTAGTCGGGGCGAAGATCAAGAGGATACGAGATATCTGGACTGATGGAAGGGGTGTTGTCTCTCTCCAGGTGTATTCCAACACCATGGCCGAGGAGGCATTTACAAGGGAGGCTCTCATGATAGAATGTCTGGGTAAGTACTTACCCCTGATTGGCTGATAACCAGTCACGTGACCTAAATAACGAGTTCTGATTGGTTGTTTACAAGGGAGGCCCTCATGATAGTGTCTGGGTAAGTAGCCGTGTGGTGGTCGGGATATCGGGTGGGTTCTAACTTCTCAGATACTTTGCTTTGATTCTACCCACCCCTAATTTTGTAGGATTGAAGAATCTAACGAACGAGAAGAAGGGTGAGTGGTACGGTGTGTCGAGAGCCTGGACTGTAGGGAGAAGGAGAGGAGTCGGTCTGTCACTATTATACAGGTAAGCGAGTTATCAACCCAGTTATCAGCTGTTTTGAATTCCTGATAGTTATCTTCCTTCCTTCATTGTTGTTATAAATTTGTGAGGCTCACATAAGACGTGGGTCTGTTTCACGGAGGCTACCGACCCCAATTCAAGGTTACGTTACGTTTCTCTTTCCAGGGCTCACTTGACCTTGATCAATGAAGGACACCGGGAACTGAGGAGAGAGGATATACCCCGCTGAGAGGTCAGAGGACCACTACATCTCCCCATCTCCCATCTCTCTCTCCCAGCACGTGTACTGTGTATCCACTATCCAGGTGACACCCATATCTTCGGTTAAATCCATTGCTCTCTGGATAATAGAGAGCATCATCTGGGGTAGATAGTATGGGTATAGAGACATTGATAATAGCCGCATAGCACGTGAAGGCGCCGTTAGGTTTGAAGTTTAACGTTTCTTAATTATTTAGGAGAATTAAGAATTAATTAGGTAAATTAGCTAAGCTAATTTAAGTAAATTAACAGCTTGTGTGAAACCAACTGACCTATTTATATGAAGTGTATTTGAGTTCAAATAATTTATATGCGACCGTTAGGTGTATTTGTGTGAGGAAAATTAATTAACAGCTTGGAATTTTATATTTATTTGTTGGCCCACATTACAGCCAGCCTTTGTAAGATCACGTGTTTTCCCTTCTTATACCCCACACCACCAAGAAGAAGAAATTCGTCACCCCCCGCCCTCTCACCAAGAAGATCTAGATTCTAGATCCCATCTAAAGATGTGTGTAGATTACACAGAGAGGGCTCGGTAGATCCCATATAGATATCATTTAACTGGTGGGATCTGACAGTGACAATCTTCTAGATCTAGATATCATTTAACTGGCTTCTCACTTATCTACACCTGTTTTTACACCTCTCGTTATATTGACAACCTGATATAATATAGTGACTGGGATCTCTTTCTCAAGTTCTGTCTGTACTTTGAATCTGCCGGCAAATCATCTTATACAAAGCATCTTTATATTCTTCGGGGACTGTGATACAAAGTTGCTTTTATACCGCCTGGGCCAAAAAAAACGTGGGGTACGCCGAGCCTTATATCTACTTGTCCCCTGTCCCGCCCCCTGATAACCAAACCCCGGCTAGTCCCACCCCCTTCCAACCACCCCCCCTATCTCTAGGTGAGCCTCTCATCCCCTTTCCAACCCACCCCGTGTCTCTAGGTGAGCCACAAGCAGACTGGAGTGAATCAGAGAGGCAGCTGGTGAAGGAATACACCATGCCTGTATCAGGGAGATCCTACCGACAGGGAACCAGCAAGACATTCTTCAACTACCTCCTGATTGATCCTCGTGTCGCTGATGTAAGTATTAAAATCTTGTTGAGTTGCTCAACAATTAAAATGTTTTGTTGATGATATCAGTTTGTTTCGAAACTCCTTTTTTTACTCCATTTTGTTAGCATTGCACCAATAAAATATATAACGAAATGTTTTAGAATGTTTAAATAATCGAGTACTTAATTAAATAAAAGCAATTTATTCCTACACTGGCTAGCTACATCTTACTGATTATTTCAATCTCAAAGGGTCGTAATGTTAATTCTCATCATGTACTCCATGATTCAGCTCAATTATAATCGTTAAGATTGACAATCGGCCAACTTATTGACAATCTAATTTCTCGGTCTGAGTTATGTAAAGGGTTGTTTTGTTCGCTACATACTGTCAAAGGTTTCAGCATGAATAAACTGTAGAAACTCAGGGTCTTGGTGAAAGTGAACGTAGGTTTCAGTTTCTAAAATTGCTCGATCTGTTACCAACTCAAGAGAAATACGTCTCTGTTCTAAAGAAACTTTTACCGCCACTTTACACGTTTTGTTGGATGAATGCGGGTTTTTATCACAGTAACTATAATGTCCTCGATGAAGATCCAGGAATGCGTGCTGAGAAGAGCACTCCCGGTAATTAAAAGAGAAACAATGTGAGCCAAGTGTTGTTTTATCCTCCCATATGTAAGTGTAATTTAAACGACTAGTCCATTCACATGAGTTCGAGTTGTCAATTAGGGCTGAGACCCCAAATAACCCACGGCTAGTATTATTACGCCGTTTTTCTATTGCTGCGGCGATTGCTTCTTGATTTGCCTCAACCACATCGGCATTATTATCACGCAAACTACAATAAGAAGAATCTTCATGCCACATTTTACAGTAGGAGAGCAATGACGACAAGAACTGAAAGCTGGAATTGATTCTCGGTTCTGTGTCTAGTTTTCTAATTGCATCACACATCATATTCTTTCTGGATCTTGAGTAATTGTGTCTTTGGTAATGGCGTCTTTTGAAGTCGTCTCTTGACATAACACACTCCTCAAGCCCTGGTATTTCAATAGGATATACAACTTTAAGAGGGTGATTATAGCTGTCCTCGGAGCTGGGACCTGGTGGTGACATTTGAACCTTAGCAAACATTGAAAACAGTGACCCAAGATTGTCATTGGACAGAGAATTAGTCAGGGTCTCAACCAACTTTTTGTACACTTTAGGGTTCTCTTGGAAACAGAGGGTTAATGATTTAGAATCCAGTAACCGGGCCTCAAATTCACTTAGCTTCACAGGAGGGGTTCTGCTCGCTACTGTTGTAATAAGCCATTTGTGAAGCACCGGAGTTGAATTTCCAGCCAGGGATAAGCACAATCCTGCGTACACTGAATCTTGTTTATTAGGATCACGCGATAGGAAGAGTTTAATTAGCGCCAATCGGAGAATTGATAAATATTCCAGCCGAGAGTTCAAAACATTCTCCAGGTCTCTGTCGTTTCTTTCCTTGATGATGTAACCGGCCTCCTGAAATAGGAACCATGCTACCTCCAAACTTTCCGGGGAACACGATTTTAGGTTGGAACAAAGATCAGAATAGAACTTGAGACACTCGTCTATCATCCATTGAACCTTGAACACAGCACTCAGTTTGTTGATCTCTCGGAAGTTCTCTCTGCTGAGATCTAGGAATCGTGAGTGGTAACAGGACTTCACAAAACAGGTAACAGAGGACTGGGAAAACTCTTCCACGTCGAGGTCCTTTATTTGTTCCTTTCCTACAAGTTCACGTATAACCGAACTGTTCATGGCTAGGGGAAACGAACTTGTCCGGACTACTTCCCCGCCACTGCACATGAGTTGAAGATCGTTTAGACCTGGGTGATCTTGGTATAATTCGTCCATGATTCGGATTATGTACGGCTGGTTCCACGGCTGTTTTTCCATAGTGATTCTGAAATTTAAAAAAAAAGGATAATGATTAGTGAATTGAGTAACAGAATAAACAACGATATAATGGAACTTAATCAATAAATTGACAGAAGTTTTCGAGAACATGCACTGTCTTTCACGTCTTCAGCTATAAAGGCAGTGTATTCAGACAGTGTATTCAGCTAAGACAGTGTGTTTTGCAACCTCAAACTGCCATAATATGCCCGTTTTCAGCTATACTAAGACAGTTTATTCAGACAGTGTATTCAGACAGTGTATTTTCAGCTAAAACAGTGTATTCAGCTAAGACAGTGTGTTTTGCAACCTCAAACAGCCATAATATGCACTTTTAGTGTAAGCGTATCAGGGAGGCTTTGATAAATCCTATAATTGGGTAATGTACTGATCTCCCATTATTATAGACTGATTTGGTTATTAGCTCACATTTCACCGATCGTGGTCCTATCACTAATATCCGATTGAGTCATAATTGGGAGTCCACATATATCTCCCAGATGTAGTGGAGGTTACAAGTTTAATTATTCATACACAGTGTCAGGCGACAGGTATATTAGGGCTATCTGGTTTTAACCCTTATTATTTCCCGTTGCAGGATCTAGGCAAGTTGTCGGAGCGGTTAGATCCTCGAGAGGTGTTCAAGAGGTTTGTAAAGGGAGTGTTCTACGTGGGTAAGGGGAAGAGAAGCAGACCATTTTCCCATCTCCAGGATGCAACTCAACAAAATAAGGTTAGGAGAGACTGGAGAGAGAGATGATCTTTTTAACGGTCTATTATTACGCTATTTCTAACCTATATTTCATTCTTTCCATCTGCTTCATTTCATAACTCATATAATTATCCTAAGACTAAAGATAACACCTGTCCTCACTTGATACCCCCCTTTAGGTTGGTGTAGTCGGTGCAAAGATCAAGAGGATACGAGATATCTGGACGGATGGGAGGGGTGTTGTCTCTCTCCAGGTGTATTCTAATACCATGGCTGAGGAGGCGTTTACAAGGGAAGCCCTCATGATAGAATGCCTGGGTAAGTAGTTGTTGGGATACTGACCCCTGATTGGCTGATAACCAGTCACGTGACCTAAATAACGAGTTCTGATTGGGCGTTTACAAGGGAGGCCCTTACGATAGAATGCCTGGGTAAGTTGTCGGGATACTGACCCCTGATTGGCTGATAACCAGTCACGTGACCTAAATAACGAGTTCTGATTGGTTGTTTACAAGGGAGGCTCTCATGATCGAGTGTCTGGGTAAGTAGCCGTGTGGTGGTCGGGATATCGGGTGGGTTCCAACTTCTAGCCCATACTGTACGTTTTCTGGTCTCAGATACTTTGCTTTGATTCTACCCACCCTAATGTTGTATTGTTGTAGGTTTGAAGAATCTAACGAATGAGAAGAAGGGTGAATGGTACGGTGTGTCAAGAGCATGGACTGTGGGTAGAAGGAGAGGAGTCGGTCTGTCACTGTTATACAGGTATAAAGGAGTTAAATCAGTTGTTTTATAGATTGATAGTTTTATATATTGATGTGTTGTTTGCTTTCATCTTGCTTGCTGTTCTAAATCTGTGAGGCTCACGTAAGACCTACTGTGGAACTGTTTCACAGAAGCTACCAACCCCAATTCAAGGTGACGTTACATTTCTCTTCCCAGGGCTCACTTGACCTTGATCAATGAAGGACACCGGGAACTGAGGAGAGAGGATATACCCCGCTGAGAGATCAGAGGACCACTACTGTCCTCTCCCATCTCCCTCTCATCTCTCCCAGCACGTGTACTGTGTATCTACTATCCAGGTGACACCCATATATTCGGTTAAATCCATTACTCTATGGATCTCACAAGAGAGAGCATTATCTGGGGTTACTATGCTAGATGGGTATAGAGACATTGATAATAGCCGCATAGCACGTGAAGGTGCCGTTGGATTAGGTTTGAAGTTTAACTTTTCTTAATTATTTAGGAGAATTAAGAATTAATTAGGTAAATTAATTATGCTAATTAACAGGCTTGTGTGAAAAGAAACCAACTGACCTATTTATATGAAGTGTATTTGAGTTCAAATAATTTATATGCGACCGTTAGGTGTATTTGTGTGAGGAAAATTAATTAACAGCTTGGAATTTTATATTTATTTGTTGGCCCATGACATTACAGCCAGCCTTTGTAAGATCACGTGTTTTCCGTTCTTATACCCCAATACCATCACTGGTATCTAAATTTACCCCCACCGGCCTCCAAGAATAATATCTAGATGCCATCTTTTTTATAGATGTCTGTAGATCACACCGAGAGAATGTCATCTTGTGCCATTTAACTGATGAGTGATGGGATCCAACAGTGACAATCTTTTCGATCTAGATATCATTTAACTGGCTTCTCACTTATGTACACCTGTCTTTACACCTCTCGTTATATTGACAACCTGATATAATATAGTGACTGGGATCTCTTTCTCAAGTTCTGTCTGTACTTTGATCTGTCCGCAATTCATCCGATAATAACGATAAATAAAGTCAAACCTCGACTTGTCGGACTTCTCGGGAGATACCCTGTAAAAAGCCCATTATAGTCGTGCTGAGTCATTGTAAATGGATCAGGACCATCATTGTTTCTCAATTTTCTTTGAGTCTGAGAAGTCGACTAGAAGAAGCAGATCCTGCCTCCTGGCCTAGCTGCTTTCAGATAGAGATTATTAGCTTTAAGAGAGATAGAGGAGAAGATAAAAAGAGAGCGATTATGAAACAACAATAATAAGTTATATCGGGGAAAGACAGCTCACTATCAATTTATCATCTGATCTATAGTGTTGAGTGTTCTCTCTCTCTCTCTCTCTCT
>AVPN01000508.1:0-12678 GCA_000695325.1 Pleurobrachia bachei | reverse complement strand
ATCACTTTAGTGCCCTCAGATTTGTCTCTACTCCTATTTTAAGTGTACTTATGATTTTGGGCTCAGGCTGAAAATACAGGTACCCAATTATGGCCAATTACGACCCTTATCCCACATTTCTGGGAGGTAAACTTTTTTTTGGTGATTTAGGACCCCTTAGACTACACTTTGGTGAAGAAAAACCTTTGCCCTTCCAGAGTTCCGGGTTCGGCAAAATTTGTACCCGAATTCCATGGATTAATAGGAGATCTAACAAATCTTACCCGCATATGTGTATTTTGTTTGTCTCTTGCTCTAACATCCCTCTCCCTGTTAAACTGTGTTGGTGTTGAAGGCTCCTTAGTCAACTACCGGCTTAGTTCAAATTACTCACACGGTCCTTAGTCGGTTAAACCTGACAATCCATTTTCTCTCTCACTCACTCTCTGTTTTTCTCTCTCTTTCTCTCTCTCTCTCCCTTCCTCCACATACCTCCACAACCCTCGTTTAATTCTTGTTAAATTCCCGCTTCAACTATAAAACTATTGAACCCGGCTGTACCTCCCGCTCAGCGATACCATACTTAAAGGTTCCTACTTTAATCGTCCTATTATCGTTACCATACAGGCGAACAAGGAAGCACCATTTACCACACCTATTGAACACTTTCGTGTTCTTTAGATCTGAGTACTTGCTGGGTACTTGAACAGTGTTCACAACTTCAGCTTCTTATATATGAGCATTTGAACACATTCGACCTTGAAGAGTGAACTTTGCTTCAGCACGTTTAACAACCCTTCTTTCCTCCTTTTTTATCGACCCGTTAAACACGTGCTGCAACTGGAATTAATGTACCGTTAACACTTTTAAATGCCACCACTATACATGTGTAGTTCTGCTTCTGGCAATGTTAAAGTCCTAATTCAATCTCTCTTGACATACATTTAGAGCCTCCTTCGTTTTATCGTTCTCTTTTTGCCGTTGCGTTGTAAAGAATATGTGTTAAATTTACTGTTACTCATAAAAACAGTAACTTACTGTTTTTGAGGTTTTGATTTATCTGCACCGGGTATAATGGATGAGAAACCAGGACCGAGTCACAGGTTAATCCGACACTCGGCCAGCGTGGCGATGGATCACAAACTGGGCCGGAAAGCCAGTGGAAGAAGGGAATGTCATGTCAGCCAGTATGATCCGGATCTAGGGAGGAGAAAGGTAACTTATCTTATTCTGCTTTAGACAGCTGTAGGTAGGTACTATAAGGTAGGTACTAAGTAGGTACTATAAGGTAGGTACTAGGAAGGTATCCATTAGTTGGCTGTGTGAGGATGGACATGTTGTGCAGCCCCCCCCCTCTTCTCAACCCCTTACCCAATACACTATCTATAGGGTAAGTACAATTGCCGGTAGCATACTGCAGGTTGTACACAGCATGCAGGCAGGCAGCACGCTTGTTCTAGACAGGTGGTCGGGTAACATAGTGTGTATCACTGGAAAAGTCCAAGGAAAGACTGACTTTTTGTGGGTTCCCTCTCCGTGTGTGTGTCACAGTATATTGACGTATCTTCTGTTGTATGTTACACTACGATTGAACTCCACAGTGTATAGCTCCTAGCTACAAGTTGTGAATGTAGTGTGTCGAACTAGCAAATTGAAACGGGACCAGCAAAGAATGAGTGAAAATGAGGCTAGTTATTATAGCTTGCAGGAGACTTCCAATAACTCCGAGTTTCTGATTAGTTGCTGGCCCGATGCAGTGCCCAGCTGGAATTATCTTGCCTGCTCAACGGCTACGGGCTACCTCCTGCTTCTGTCTCTCTCTCTCTCTGTTCTAGTTCTTTTCTCTCTCCCTCTGCTCAGTTTTTCCTTCTTTCAATGACACTGTCTCTATATAATACTCGGAGCTTTCTCCTCCTCGAGAGTGTTGAAAGACTACACATATGTCATTACTTAGACCAAACTTTTCTATAACTCCCCCCTTGCTTGTATGTACACTATTCTAAAGTGTGTTTTGTTGTATAAAGCTCTAGGAGCACTTCAACTTCTATCCTGTGATTAATGATTGTGCTCTAAAGCTTCAACCTGGAAAGACAACGGTTCTGAAATGTTGAATTCTGCATTCTATGCCCTGCTCTTCGTGTTCAGGAGACGCTCCCTCTTTGTGATTCAGGTAAGGACTAGGGATTTTCAGAGCATTGGCCTGACAGGGAAGGGGGTTATTGCAGCAGGCCAAGCAATTGTCGACTTCTTAATTGGCACTGCACTTTAGATATAATAACACTTTTCTTGTTCTTATAGTGCATGCCTCCTGATCCTATAAAGTTGCTTTCCCAATTCCTTCTTCCTCTCACTATATTCCCTCTCTGATGTTATAGAGACACATATGTGATTCCTTGACACCCATTATCAAGATTATCACTCCAGTTATATTCCCCTGTTGTTGTAATATTATATAGTTGTCCAGTTGTTTCCGCCTTCTCTCTCTTTCTCTCCGGCTCCCTCCCTCTCTCTATTTCTCCGCGACTACCTGTGAGTGTATCTATCGATTCTGCACAGTTTACTGTAGTGTCATGACTGATTACACACATTGGAAACAATGAACCGAGATTAGACGGTCTGATTCAGACCAATCTTCATCTTTTGTGGCAGCTTTGTATTTTGTGTGCAGCCAATTCCATCTGTCTACTGCAGGTCGTCTTTGTTCTTCTTGTTGATGGTGTAGTATCGGACGTAGGGCGCGAGATTTGGCAATCTCCGCTGCGCTGCAGCGCCGAGCACTGCAGCGCCGAGCGCTCGTTCTGCTACATTTCATCCCTTTTCCCAGGATCACGGTTCTAGTTTTGGCTTTTAGATTCAGTGAGTGAGCAACAGTTCAAGAAAAGGTTTTTACCGCGAGTTTCGTGTCTTATATCATTTCAATTCATTCGGCCACGAAACCTTGTTCTTTTATTATACAAAGGAGACGGCGAGAGAAAGAACCCTTGGTATATTCTCTCTTCGTCTCAGTCTCGGTCGGGTTTACTCTAGCTGCTCTCGAGATGTTTCATTCATCTTGTCTGCTAAAGCGTAGCACTACTGTCTGATCTTCATCTATTTCCTGATCTCTGTTGGCGTTGCCCCAACTTTTGCAAATTAGTTTGTCGTTACAGCAATTTGTATCTGTTAGTTTTGTTTTTAGATTTTAGTTTAATCTTTTGATCGCTCACAGCCACCGTGGGGCCACCGTAAACAACCATCATCCATCGGCATCACATTTCACGTTCATATTAGACCAGGGTCTTTTTGCAATTTTAGGGCCATTTAGACATAATGTTTTAGCAAAAGAAGTAGACACGATGTAGAAAAGTAGCGAGGGCTTAATGTTCGCCACCATCTGAGAGGTATAATGGGCCGATAGAAACTTTGAGCTGTTGACAAGATTATATCAAAAGTTGCAGCGGTAGGAATCATAGTGAATCGAAGACAGGACAACTAGAACAACTGAGTTTCTGCGAAGGGAGTTTCGAAGAAGTTTGAAGGAGGGATGGATTTTGATATGTCTGCACTTCTCGGTACTTTCTTTCAGACTGTGAGGTAGAAACATATTACAGTCGGACCCCGATTTAGTGACATCCTCGGGGGGGAAAGGATTTTGGGTAAATCGGGGTGGGCACTAAATCGGGGTCAAATACCGTTAATTTCCTATAACGGGGGAAATTTATCCTGTCACTAAATCGGGGTGTCACTAAATCGGGGTCCGACTGTAGATAGAAGTCTGAACAGTTCTGTGTTATTGTTGCTTGTTGTTGTAATGATCATTGCATTGTCTAGAGATACTTAATCAGCTAGAAAGGGTCCAATGCAGTTATCGAACAATAAATGAAAGACGCGTTATTAGAAGTGCTTTCACGACACTTCTTATACGTGGGTATTATTTCTAATTCTTAAACGGCTTCCCCCTTGTGTGTTTACGTCTACAAACATGGAGAGAAATATGTGACAGAAAATAACCCTGCCATATATTTGACGCACCTGCCATGCTGTCCTTGTTCAGTTCTGTTTGTTTCATTACTGGGTTTAAACAGTTTTCCAGTTTCGAAATGCTAGTGGCAACTTATTAATTTGGGCTGCTAGTAGTATACTCTTGTCCCACACATGTATCGAAGAAGGAGTGGTGTAACGATTGTAACAGCTATCGGGCCTCCTGTTAGTCGCAAAAAGGTGGGTTTCAGTCTGTCATACTGGGTTTCATTTTTTCATAATGGGTTGTTAGAAACAAATGCCCTTGTCATATAAAACGACGTATTGAAGATATCGATTTAAGGACTCTGTTTAAGTAAATTAGCCCTTTAAATAAAGTAGTGAGCTCTACTTTGCATCTTGGCGCCATTATAGCTCTCCCAATCGGAATAGTGTCCCAAGCGATCTCCCTACATCGCAGTGTCAGCTGCAGGTACTAACTTATGAATAATTGCACCGACCCCCTATAGAGCTTTCGCTATATAGATCACGCTATATAGATCACACACTATACTAGTTAACAGCCATTATATTGAGAGCATTTGTAGTTAACACCATCGAGACCTAGCTTGCCTTCTCCATCCCCCCTCTCTCTCAATCTCTCTATTGATGTTATTAATCCACCAGCTTGTAACGATAATAATAAAGCTAAGTTGTGAGAATGAAAGCAACAATTAGGGGAAGATAGATTGGAACGGAAATAAGGAATGAGAGAGAGGGCATAGTCTAGGTGTGAAGATTAATAAACAATTGCCTCTATAACTTATGCAAAAGTAAATGAAAGATGGAGATGGAGAGTCGGAGAGAGGGATGGAGTTGGGAGAAGGAGAGGACGTTAGTACGTTGCTGATAGACGGTCTAGTGTCGAAGTCGTACAGATCCGTGTTCTTGCACCTCGACTTGTCCTCTTATTTTACCTCGACTAGATGCACTATGGTCAAGAGAGACAAACTTGCTACATCGAACATATACCACACACATGTGTGTATCACAGCACATGTGTAACTTTATTGGTTATATGGGTTGTAACAGTATCACTAACCACAGTACCACTGCACTCACTTCCCTTTTTGTGCTTGCCCAAAACTGTTGAAGTGAACTTATCCATTTCTTCGCAAAGTTATTTTATTTCCGTCGCAAAGTTATCTTCTAAATGGCGGGGGCCCGGGGAAGCATATTCAGTACAACTTCAGTGGATCTAAAGCATATTGAGTTCCATGTATGCTACAAGGCAAGTATGCAAATCAAATATTTGTTGTACAACATAGGTTGTCTCACACTGACTGTACATCGCCTCACGTAGCCGCACCGGGCCTTCGGCCCGGTGCGAAGAGGAGGGTCTTATATGAGACAAAACATAGGCTGTTTGGCTGAGGTATTTCAAGAGCTGTTGTATGCGGAAGTGTTTGAGCGAATGGAGGCGATAGGTTGGCAGCGAACTTTGTTTTACTTACATAGACTTAGGTTGAGTTATAGGCGCCATTTTGTAAAATCACAATGTTTTTACAGAACATAAAAGGATAATTTCATAACTATACATGGTCTCATTACTATCAATTAACCTCAGTTTAAATAATCTAAATCGTGGTATAACATTTAAAATTAGAAGAGAGACAGTATCTTTCTAATTTAAGATCTCTTTTATCAAATGGCTGTTGGCAATTGGAAGTTTAATCGCATTAAAGAGAAAGAGATGGAGAGAGACTGAGAGATGAAGAGAGACAGAGAGAAAGAGATGGAGAAGAAGAGATAGAGAGAGAAAAAGCATTGTAGTAGTCAGTACGCCGTTATAATCTTTTAGTATTTTACAAGAGCTCTGAGACCAATAAAATATATTTCTAAAGGGTATAGATCATCGGCCTTTTGTTTCATCATCCTCTCTGTTGTTCCAGTATTTCTCATCAACTGAATATATCCTGACCATCGACCAGTCCACCACCCCCAGCAGTACACTGAGTCCACTGCAGCTCGTTCTCTGTGTCTACCAGTCCTCCATCGTATCCATCTCTGTACACTGTACAGTCTTGTTGTTGACACTGATTCTGGACCTGGACCACAATGAACACTGCCCTGCAGTTGCTACTCCGGAAGCGGCGTGGACCGGACACCAGCTCAGATCGTAGTAGTGTTGTAGCGGCCCATCTAAAGAAAAGCCGTGGTGGGGCGGCATCTTGGGGGCAACGGTTACAGGTTACATGGGAAAATAGGACGGAGTCACATGGATTTTAGGGCATATGTTGGTGGAATATAAGAATAAGTGCACGGGTAAAGGGGGGTAGTTGGCGTGGAAAACTTGTTAGTATGGGTAATCAGTTTAGTCTTCGAAGATTAAGTTTAATTTTAGTTAACAGTGTTCAAAATGACCAATTTCTAATACATTTTTCCCGATCAGAACAAGTTGCGTAGGGAGCAGAGACGGCGAGATAAAGGGGATATTAGTGATTCGGAGGATTCAAATGAATCAGAGGAATCCCAGGAACCGAAAAAGAAACTCAAAACTCTCCTCCGGGAAAAAGGTTTGTTGAATGTGTGCTTGTCAGGAGAACTCAGGCAGAAGGCAGGCCTTGATTAAGATTTAAGGGATACTGTGTGATATGAACGGTTCGTTTCAAGGCCTGCCTGTATTTAATTAGGAACTTAATAATTAAAATGGTTGATCTGACTCAAACTAAATATGCCTGGAATATGGATGACACACCATTCGTCCCAATCCACCCCTCCCACGGCACGTTCTATATCTGTTCTAATGACATTACCACGGTGTCTGCCGTCCCATTCTACAGCATTGTGGCAGTCTGTTTTGCCCGTTTAGTTGTCTATGTACCGGATAGTGATCTAGCTGACTAGTAGTAGTGAGACTTGTTTTGTTAAAACCCCGGGGAGAGGGGGTAGAACAAGTGCTGTGAGAGAGCACGAGAACTGTGGTCAGAACATTGTCCTGGGAGATCAAGTTTGAGGCACTGTATCATGGTACATGAGGCTACAGTTGGCCACTCAACTAGTGGTCCTGCCAATTTTGAGTTACTTGCAGGCAGAAGTACGTTACTATATTTATACTGATTTAGGCAGGATTAGCTGGTCTTTGTCACCCGGAAACATTTGTGAAACGTGGGGTACGGTGATAGTGCTTGGAACTCCAGCCAATATATTCTAAGCCTCCCTTTACATTTTTGAAGGCCAGGCGCCCGAAATGTAGCTATTCTATTTTTCACTCCCTCCCCTGCAGGATTCACATACGTTATAGACGACCAGCGAAGGGTAGATGGAGAATTCAGGTTCTTTCCAGAGGACCTATCTTTTGATAGTATTGTAAAGTTAAATGTTGGCGGAGTGATGTATGAGACGAGACGAAGTACACTTCAGTAAGTTTGCATCCCGGTAACTTCTTCCATAGCAGATCCCTAAATTTAAGGTTATCAATTCTTCCGCCAAGTCTCCCTAGTTGTTTCAACTTGCCGGCCTCCTGACTAACATGGTAACTCCCCTCCCCCAGGAGGTTTCCAGACACCCTACTGGGAGGGGATGGTATTGAGAAATACTACTGCAAAGCCATGGGTGTCTACTTTCTAGATCGGCACCGCTCTGCGTTTAGTTCAATCCTATCTTACTACCAGAGTGGAGGACTCCTTTGTATACCCACCACCATTCACCCACTGGTTAGTTATAGTACCTCGGTATCTTGGTCCTTGATCAGTACAGCTTGTTCAGGGTCAGTTGACCCTGCTCTCTCACACTAGTTAAAGTAACAATCTCACCACTTGGTATTGCTCTCTCACACTAGTTAAACTAACAATCTCACCACCGCCAGGTGTTCCTTGAAGAAGCCCGGTTCTTCCAGCTGGGACAGGGGATTATCAACAAGTTGGAGACACCCTTCTTTGTAAGAAAGAAGAGGACTGAGGGAACAATGAAGCAAAAGATATGGTATACTTTGGATGATCCTGCTTCTTCTACTATCGCTAAAAGTGTTGCTTTCTTTGATCTGGTAAGTGGGAGGGTGGGGTGTCACCAGTTTGTATTGAATTGTTCATACGCGGAGCGCGGACAGTGTCAAGCGACTCAAACTCAAAGTTTGTAATACTTTCCACAATTCCACTACTGTTAGGCTATATGATATATCAGATGTCCCATCGTGATCAAGACTACTCGCCCCCTTCCAAACTAGAAATAAATGTTTTAGTGTGTTCATCAGGTGAGGGGTAACCTCGGTCTCCGACTTCCTGTGATCCAAGTACGGGTGTGACAAGGTTCCACATGTGTGAGGTGTGAGTGAAGCTAACTCTAAAATAAATCGTTGTCACTCACACCTCACACATGTGGAACCTTGTCACACCTGTACTTGGATCACAGGAAGTCGGAGACCGAGGTTACCCCTCACCTGATGAGTTTTAGTGTGTCTCTACTTTCCCAAACTATATCCACCCTATCATCCCTACAGGGTTGTATTATAACCGCGATAGCCCTAATTTGCCTGAAATCCCTGGACCGGTTCAAACAGACAGACAGGGAGAGCCCAACAGATCTGACCCATACACACGAGGTGGTATTCTTTATATTGGAGACAATCTGCATGATCTGGTTCACCATGGACCTATTTCTCAGGTAACTAGCTTTACTATGGTATGAAGTACCTTCTGAGAAGGTCCTTTCTCAGGTAATAATGTTGGAATTTGGCAGTTGGCTACCCTGTTGGCAAGCCCAGGCACTTCGTAGATAGATAGAGACATCAGCTTCGATAAAATTGCTCTCTGTCATGACTGTTCTCAGCTCTCATTTAACCCTCCAACTTTACCCCCAGGTTTTGTGTGTGTCCTAACAGATCCCAGTTCTGTCGGAATATTCTTAATTGGATTGATATCGCCTCTATTGTACCCTTCTACTTAGAGCTCATGGTATGTGTATTACTTTAGTGAACATTCTTGGCTATCAAGCTCGTTTTTTTAGTATTATTATTATGGGGGTGATTGAGAGTGGAAGAGGTAAAAGTAAAAGCAATGGGTAAACGAAGAAAATATTTTACTGCACAAAGTTTGATAAAAGTATCATGCACTTGAGTCCAAACTAAACTTTCTGGTCTGGGTGGCATGAAGTTTCCTGGTGACACCTCAACTCTTTTCGCTTCATGGATTCACTACACCGACTACCCTGAACAACATTCTCCGGACATCATCCTGTGAAGTTCCTGTTCATCATGCCTGACAAGGAATTGTTCGTTTCCCGCATAAATATCACAACCTTCTGACAGTCGATACACACGTTTCTCTTCGGGCAGGAAACATCAGAGAGTGCTGCCCAGACATTTAGCCTCATACAGAAGTTACAGTTCACTAGTCGTCTTTCACAGAATACTTCCTCATGTCGATCCAAATTAGCCTTGAGCACAGGTTTCCTACTTTTTTCACAGCCGATTGGCAAGTTCCCGATTATCCTTCGGACGGGGACTGAAATGTAGGTAGAAACAGGTCGATTTCTGCAGTTGGGACATGAGGTACAGCGTGTTATGCACTGTTGACAGAAGAGTTGGTGGCAGCAGTTGGTAGCAACTGCATCCTTGCATATATCAAGACAAATCGAACAGTTAAATTGATCCAAGACTGACTGCATTCTGATCCAATCTATAAACACAATGGTCAATGAGTCAATGAAATATACTTTTTATTTCGTAAGAAACTGTAATACTGCACTACCAGTAGAAAAAAGGAAACGCTGTGAGGAAAACTCAAAACAGAAATAGTGGTGGCACTGTCGCTGCAGGGACAGTGTCACATGCTAATGTAATACAGCTGTTCTAGCATTCATGCTAAGCAATTTGTGAACACATAAAACCAGCATACTTTAGCAAGTCATTTGATACTCTGTGATGATTTGTTACAATTGATGTCGATGACATCACAACGCGAGATACCGGAATACGGCCCTCTTTTTTACTACCCGGACCCCTCCGGAAGGGGCGGGTTGAGGCGACGGTACGCCAAATAAAAATGAGCATGTTTTTTGCTGTAAACGTATATATTTCAAGACAAACACACGCACAATAAGACAAACAAATCCATACTACGTAAATAAATTAAAGAGTCACAGGTGATAGCAATTAACGTTAAGGACAAAGTTATTGACCTGTTTTATTCAATCTACGAACACGATTAAAAATGGTCCATTGGGTTTGTGAATGGGAAACATGATTGCCAGTGATGTTGTAGCTTTCTCCATTCCATTGATGCACCACAGTGACAGCATTCAACAATCTTTACTGGGCATAGTGATTCGTGTTCTGTCAAGCGTTCTCTATATACCTCTGCCGAACAGTGTTCGCACTCCAATAGGTCCTTGGAACATTCGTGGAAGGACTTAGGGACAACTGTCTTGCAGTAATCACACTCCATATAGTGGCAATCATGGGTTTGGGAAACAACAAAACGTTTGCTCAATTCACATTCAGCCTTTTTAGAAGGACATAACAATTCGTGTCTAGATATTGTCCATATAGTAAAAGGTTTTGAACACCATTTGCAGTTTCGCTTCTTGCAGGCCTCATTGATATGGTTATTATAGTTTTCCCAAACGAAATTTTCTTTGCAAATTGGGCAATAGAGAGTTTTCTTAGAGCATCTGAATTGTGTGTGATGGTTTAGAGTGTCCAAGGCTATCTCACGCTTACACAAATGGCAGGAAACCAATCGTTTAGAACACCGTCTTTTTTTGTGATCCTCAAGATTATCCCAAACTACCAACTTTGAGCACCCTAAACAGCATTTTACAACACGCTTCCGGCATACATTGATTTTATGATATTCGAGTTTGCCGCTAACAACTTTCGATTTGCATAAATCACAATCAACCAATCTCAACTTACACACATGGTCATTGGTACGAAATATGTCCATTTTGCACTTGAAATCCAGACAAAACCCGCAGGTAATCGATCGATTAGGACAGAGAAAGTTTGTATGAAACTCTAATGCTTCATACGGAACCTTACCAATTACAGAGCAGGATTTACATTCTACTGTTCGTTTTTTACAATGATTTGCTAAATGATTTTCCATATTTTCATATTTCACATTCTTCTGACAGTCAGTGCAATCTACATATCTTTTAGGGCAGGAATCAGTACTATGGGCTGCTACTTCGTCCCCGAAAAATTCAAACTTGCAGATATCACATTTCATTGGTCGTTTTTCACAGAACTCTGCACCATGCAGAGTCAAATCGGCTCTGGGCACAGGTTTCCTACATTTTTCACAGTTGATTTTCTGTTTTCCGATCATTCGCCTTACTGGAACAGAAATGTAGGTGGAAATAGGACGGTGACGACAGTTAGGACAGGAGGCACAGTTAAAGATACATCCTTCACAGTAGATTTGATGGCAGCAGTTGGTAGCGACTGCATCACAGCAGACATCCAGACAAATCAAACAGTTAAATTCATCTGACATGGCTTATAAAAACAATTATATTAAGTTTTAAATAACGGGCAGAATTTTTTGTTACTCAACAAAACAGAATGGGGGTTCTTGAAGAGAGTTGACAAGAGAGGGAGAATAGTATGGTTATTTGATACCAGCTGATAAAACACTGCTTATCAGGTACGGGGGGTGCGGTGGGAAATTCTGGAGAAAACTACATTTCTACCATCATAATACAATACACATGTCAAATGAGAATGATCGGTACCCCATTTTTAATCCCACCAACAAATTAACACCATCTTCCACCCCACAGGTACCTAACAATGTACAAGTGCTATTGGTAATCAGAGTCATTCGATTCACCAAGATATTCCGAATATTCAAACTTTCAAAACACTTTAGAGGACTCATTGGTAAGAAAACCAGTTTTGTAGAAACCCAGGGTCGGAAAAAAAGAAGACCAGTTTCAAGTTTCAACATTTCCCCATAACCTACAGCCCTTGTCAGTACAATCTAACATCCTTCCCCTGCTCTGCAGCTCTGGGACTAGCTCTGAAGCACTCAGTGAGTGAAATTCTGGTATTGTTTGTGTTCCTCTTTGTGGCTGTCCTCTTCTTTGCAACAATTGGATACTTTGCGGACGAGAACAACGAGGAATCTGACTTCACCAGGTAATAGCACAATCAGGAGTTACTGATTAGAATCAATTAATGATTGATTATCTCATCTTGTTTTTAATTGGGTGCCCTTTTAAAGGACTACAGAAAAATATCAATGTCTGAATTGACGCCCCGCTGCACGGAAATCTTTAGTAAAAGGCGAAAGATTTATTCGTGATGCAGTGAGACCAGACTACCGATTGAGAGCCGGTGACACGTATTAAAATTCTCGTACAGTACAAATCCTTGTGTTTTAGTAGCACTCTAATAACTCTCCCTTATTTTCAGTGTGATTGGTGCATTTTGGTGGGCCATGGTAACGATAACAAGTGTGGGGTATGGGGATGAAGTTCCGAAGTCTGTAATTGGGAAATTAAACGGTGCTCTCTGTGCCATTACAGGTATGAAGTGAGGAGTGAAAGTTTCACATGTTATTTGTGTGTGTGAGGTACTTCCTAGTACCCCTGTCTATTCTCTCTCTGTCTCCCTTCTCAGTACTGCAATTAGCAACATTTCAGTACTAGTAGTACTACTACATTATATGAACTCTGTTAACTTAGGTAATAATAATAATAATAATATTATAATAATAATAATATTAGCGCTTGTATACCGCTTGTACATCATGGGTA
>AVPN01000507.1:18746-49577 GCA_000695325.1 Pleurobrachia bachei | reverse complement strand
CAATTAACTTACAGCACGGGAGAGGGGACATCGTGGTCCGGTAAAACGTCGATTCCGAAGATGTTACTAAATCCCTTTCTCTTGTTAAAACGCATATCTGAAAATCGAGGCAACACCTCGCATATCTTCCTGGTTAATTTGTCAGTCATATCTCTCTTAACAGACCTGCAAATTAAGACAACATTTAGAACCAATCACAGCCCCGTTTACACATACTACTATTTTATATATTTATTAATTTAAGTTTTTTATTTTACTTTTTATGTAATTACCTTATGGTCCCACACGGGGTCAGTGTCTGCATGTGTATATTTGCTAATTCACACATGGGCACGTATTCTGTTTTTACAGGGCGGATTGCCCTTCGCTGTACCCGGGCGGCTTGCTTTCGTTTAAATTTTAATGTTCTCGTCATTTTCTAAATTAAATCATTTTAGATGATATGTAATGACTTCCGTGTTGCATATATTACAAGCCAAGGCCTCTATCACTGTGTTATATGCACTGATGCATCCATTATCCAGCAAGCTATCAATTTATCTAGTGTTTTACACCTGCGTATAGCTCGATTTAAGTTTCAATTAATTAAATTAATTAAACATCCCACTTCTGTCACCATTTCTGTTGGACCCCTACACGCAGGTGCTCCTTAATATCCCCGGCAATGGTAGCCTAACAAGCGATGGGTCCATATACATCGAGTTGCCAACAGAAGTTCATGATTTACGGGTTCACACCAGGCCCATTTGCATATCAAGTGTTGTATTTAGTGATCATGTTAGTTTTAACCTATAGTGCTGCTACCATTAATGTGCGCCATGGGTTGCGCCACTTATATCAATCTTAGCTCACGTCGTGCTATGTTTGGCACCCGATATTTCACTCTCAGATCACATTGTGCTATGGTTGGCACCTGATATCTCACTCTCAGATCACATTGTGCTATGGTTGGCACCTGGAAAGCCGATTTCACCGAGCTACCAGCATTATATTAGAGTATGAGCAAGACGAGAATGACTACGGATTATAGCGTTTATTTGAACTAATTTGGATATTATACAACATAACTTTATTTCAAACGTGTCTCATATTCATAGCATGGCCAAGTTATAACATGAGTGGAGCCCGCCTGAGGCTCAGCTCAGGAATGGGCTCCTAGGCCACCTATCGTACATAGACAGGTGACCCACAAAAATGGAACTGAGCTCGCTCTCAAGATTACTCGGCTTATAAAGGAACCGGCGTTCAGCCGACGCGTTCTCCCTGCTTCTGAACTGCACCATCGTTAGCTATCAGGAAAAGGAACATTGGTCCTCCTCTCACATAGCTTTCTTGTGGGTAATTATCTTTAACCTCCCCCGGGTTCTTATTCTCCGTGTAAGCTATTGGCCCTCCCTTTACCTTCATTACTTTCGAGTCGATACGGCAACCTGTTCGTACTGCAGTTCCCCGACTGGGAATGAAATCTTTGGTCGCCCTCGTGACAGGCGGGCATATTCATCACTATATGATTGGGACTATTTTATTATAATGTAGTCACTAATCTATTCCACTAATTCACTAATAATTGCAAGTATTCAATTACGGAGTGCTGTATTTGATCATTGGGTGCCACCCGGTTGTGCTTCTCTCTACGTCCCTCTCTCTTTTTATCTCGCTCTATGTCTTCTCTGCGTACTTCTCTCTCTGTCTCCCTCTTTGTCTCTCTCTCTTTGCCTCTATATATGTTTCTGTATCTGTCTCTATCTCTCTCTCTCTCTCTCTCTCTCTCTCTTTCATCTCTCTCTATACTTCTCTCTATCTGTCTCCCTTTTTGTCTCTTTTTATCTCTCTCTGTCTCTCTCTATCTCTCCTTTCTCCCTCTTTTTCTCTTTCTCCATCTCTCTCCCTCTCTCTCTCTCTCTCTCTCTCTCTCTCTCTCTCCTGTTATTTCTGTCTCAATTCTACCTCTTCTCCACTCTATACAATTGGGATCCAATCACGCACAGTGACCCATCGGATGAAACTCAACTCAAACTCTAACGATTCTCTTTTTTACAGTGATGGAGACCGAGAAGATTATTTATGTGCGAGGACCCGATCAGATCACAATCGAACCCTTCATACAAGTGCAAAGGTTCACCATCATTAGGATGGATAGTAACTCCCGAGAGATGTTCACCCAAACCGAACCGCAAATCATTTTAATTGATTAGAGTGCTATATGCACTATTATCCAATAATTCACCATCCTAACCTGCACGTCACGCGGGCTATGAGGACCGATAACGACCAGTACTTATACTTATCCTCGGCCTTTTAGCAGCATCCTTGCCTTTGTCTTCATCTCTATAACTTTGAATACGTTCTCCAGAAAAGGACAATAATAACAGAACTCTTGAGACCTTCGTTAGTGCTATTCCAGAGTGCTTATTGGGACCTTTTGATCTTGTCCTGTTTATTCTATTTCGTTTGGTTATCTCGGTCTTTTGAGAATTTCCCAAACTACCCAAATTAAACTATATCTCACCCTTCATCCATAGCTACACTATCCTGAACCAACCAAGCATTCACCTCAACAAACACTTTATAACAAGAGGACTCGGGTTAGAGAGCCCAAATGTTTTTGTTTTTTGGGTGCCCCGATCCAGTTTGAGTTAGGACAATTCTCATAAAATGAAACTGTTAAAAAACGAATTCAATTATGTGTGCCACTCCACCATATTGTCCATATATAAATATAATATATATAATATTGTCCATGATTCTACTCGATTTTGCTTGGATCCCTACACCACGTCATCATAATCCAGTACTGTTCAGCCACGATCGTCTAGCACTCTCTCCCATCTGATCAAAATAGTTATATTATTATAATGTGCTAGCTCCCTCGTCTCTTACTCCCTCGCGTCCCAATTTAAATGTCTATTACATTAGTCTACCATAGAATACCCATTTTTAGTTTTAACTTACACTCTATAACGTGTTTGGGAGCGTCGCACTCCGGGTAGTTATATCTGTTTATGTTGTTGGTCGCTCCATCTTCGTTGCCAGTGCCAGGTGTTTCCAGTATTGCATCCCTGCTCTGGAAATAAAATATTTTGCTTACAATCTATCATTTCTAGTGCAGCTAATTTGACGTCAAAACTATAATCTCTTTTAAAAGTTTATTGTTTTTTCTTTTTAAAAAAAATTCCCTTTACTTTATATTATTTTACCTCTGATTTCCCGATAGTTGCGATGCGCCCCTTCCTTTTTTTTCTGGTTCCTGCATTGACTATCTTTATAGTATCCCTGAGAAATAAAGGTGTTAGTATTAGTTAATTATGCCTATTTATTCAGATTATTAAATTAACATTAGGTTTTTGTTATTATTATTAACCTATTTTGATTAATTACATTGATACCCTCTCAACCGGAAATACATTTTTTATATTTTATAATAACAGCAAACAGACATATGGTCAAAAACAGTGTTCCGACTAGGATCCATATTACCGTAATCAGAACTCTCTCCCTCTCTCTGCTCACTATCTCATCTCGTGCATTCTCTCTCTCTCTCGTCTCCTGTTCCTCTTTTAGCCGTTTTGATCTCTCTGAGTCCATTTTTTCCCTCTCTTTTTGGGCTTTTAATAGGAGGCTTGGTTGTGCATTGCACAGGTCCGTGGCACAATGCTCGCACAATTCCAGGCTAATTTGGCAAACCCCACATCCGGTGACTCCCTGAGCATCTCCCAGATAACACACCGGGTACAGTTCTCTGAAAAAATAAAAAACGAGGCACGTGATAACTTTTGGCCATTATTGCAACTCATATCTAACACAGGCACTAGTTTTACTTACACACTAGGGCATTCCCTAATCAGGGACCCCTCATAGCAGAGTAGGGCCTCCACGAAAAGGCCCCCAGAAACAACGAGCAAGAGGACGTGCAAAATTTTGAACATATTGTGGCAGTGATCAGTTTTCTTATCTCCCCCTCTCTCTCTACTCCTTGTTATCTCTACTCTATCTCTATCTCCCCCGGTCATCCTTCTCACATATCATGATGCATATGAATCTTTCACACAGTTTGCTAGTTCTATAGTAACTCAGACAGTCAACTTACAGCATAAAAGTTAGGGGCTCATGGGCCTGTATACCGTATTCCCATCCGTGTCTCATCGATGTGTGCTTGACCCATTTATATGACGGCAAAATTTCCGAGATTCTTGCTGTCAATGGGTCATTATAGTTCTTTTTTATCCTCCTGTAATTGGAAAAGTTTTCATTATAATTATATGCTACCAATTTCTTCAATTTATCACTATATTATTTATTTTGGTGCTATGCTAATTTTATTACCTCACGGAGCCTTGCCTTCCGGACATTTTGTCTAGTTGGTTCAAGTTCTCCATTGGGATAAAATCCCCCTGCCGCGGTTCGGCCGCCCTCACTCTTTTTGTGGCGGTCCGAGCCGCGGCCCTGGTTTTCTGTCGCTTTGATTTTGTCATGGTTTGCTAGGAAAGATCATAGTTTCAATTTTACGGTTAATTCAGGAACTATCCCTTCTAACCAATTTTGCAACTATTATGCTCAATTTAATTTGTTTAATTTGTTATTTCCCACCTACGCATAGCTCTTTAAAATTTTGGCCACTTCTGTCACCATTTCTGTTGGACCCCTACACGTAGGTGGGGCTAACGTGCACTTTAATTTAATATAGTAACAGGCGATGGGTTCATGTATTTCGAGATGCCAACAGATTATCACATTTCACGGATTCCTACCAGACCCACTTGTATATCAAGTGTTGTGTTTAGTGATCATGATGGTTTAGGTTCTAATGCTGCCACCATTGAAAGAGCCAAGATATTTAACTATCATTGCAGTCTTTAGCTTTTATCAGGGCTGTAGTTTGCCCAAAAAGTTCAACAGGATGTTTCATTATAGCCATGGGTTGCCCACAATTTGTTACACTCACGTTTTATTTAGAGCCATGGATTGCTCGCAAATTCTAACTCTCACAGTTTATCTAGAGCCATGAATTGCTCGCAAATTCTAACTCTACAAGCTTGACTAATCCGGCCATCAGCATTAGGTTAGGGATGTGAATAGTACGAGAATAACCAAGGTTTTATATGTTTATTTAAATTCAATTCAGGGTATTACACAGCATAACAATAGACCAAAGTATTATAGTGCTCTTTGAAAAGTTTATAACATGAGTGGAGCCCGCCTGAGGCTCAGCTCAGGAATGGGCTCCTGATCACCCATCACGTCTAGACGGATGACCATAAAAAATGGAACTGAGCTCGCTCTCAAGATCACTCGGCTTATAAAGGAACCGGCGTTCAGCCGACGCGTTCTCCCTGCTTCCTGTTCTCTCTAGTTCATTCAGTCACTATCTCTAATCTCTCCTTAACAACCCTGTCGTTCGTATTCATCGTTCCTGATGTGCTATATAATGGTTTAATCACCTTCGTCCTAGACTCTCCTGTCTACCTATCAGGTGTCTTGGTTATGACGTTATCTGTCCACAACTCGTTATCATCGTATAATGGTTTAATCACTTTCATTCCAGACTCTCCTGTCTACCTATCAGGTGTCTTCGTTATGACGTTATCTTTCCACAACCATGTTTCATTCCCACACTTTTCACCAGCCGCCACTCCTTATTGGTCTCCGATGACATCTTTTCCTAACTCAGATATATCTCGGATCATAATCTCCAAACCACAACTTAGCGATAATATCACAGTCCGAATATTGTCTCTTCAGCCATTACATCATCTTTATATAAACAGTAATCACGTCATACTTCTAGCTTGCGACACATATATATTAAATCAATAATTACATCATTTTCACTATAAATAATAATCACGTCATACTTTTAACTCGTGACACTTCACTGTATTATACTCTCTGATTCAGGGGCCCAACACTACCCCCCTCTTTTTTTTTTTCAAATTGATTCCCTAATTAATTTACCTGCATGTTTTTTGTTAGCTTTAAGTTCTCCATTTTTCTAGTCGTTTGGTAGATCCTCAACTTCCGCTCCAATCTCACTATTTTCTTGTTCATGTCCTCTTGTAGTTTAGATATTGTTAATATTTGTTCTTGAATACCACGAATTTCCCTGTTTCTTCTTTCCGTCAAACCTTTTAAATCTTTCTCCATAGCCTGTATCCAAGATGTCCTGATTTTATTATCATCCATCATGTCCCTTATTTGCATCTCTATATCGTGTTCCACTTGTCGTCTCATATCATTCGGGGTTATTGTATTATTCATAGCTATAGCTGTAGTATTTTTTTATTTTTATTGTTTTATTTAATTATTTAGCCGCTTAAATAGACGTAGTTGCTTCTCTCCCTCTTATTTTAGTATTGGACGGTAGTGCATTGATTGATTCCTCAGATGTGTCTATTTCTGACATTTCAAATTCTTGGCTCTGTACTGCTTTCAATAGTGCGTTCGACTCACTAGTCTTCCTTTTAATATTCTGAATATTTTTGTTATATTCTATTATCCTTTTCCTATCTTTAACTCTAATGCACACCACGATACCCGCTATCGCCAATCCGATTAATATGGCACCTAGTCCTATTGGGAGTACCCACCATAATGTATTTATAACTGTGAGTGCTGGTCCTCTAATCATTTCGTTTACTGTATTATCCAAACTAGACAATTTTTTGAAAATTGAACTATAATTTGATTTATGAATGTCTTCGGCCTTCTTATCTAACTCCATAATCCATATATCTTGGTCCTCCAAAGTTAGGCTAAATTCACCGACTGGTTCGGTTGGTGGTCTTACTACGACTCCGCCTACTGTTACCAATTTATAAGTTTTGTATGATAGGAATTTAACTCCCCGCCTTCCCATTTCAATTTCCTCAAATTTCTCTACTCCATCGGCGGTCTTTGAGGCCGTTACTTTTTCTCTCGATCTTATCATTACTCCTGCTGTAGTCTCTACAATATTCGTTTCACATTTATCTAGTACTACGTCACAGTTATTCATGTTGTTTAAACAAGCTGTCTCGGTCATGTTTTGTATTCCATATCGGGTACACATATTGATACCGTTTAGTGTTTCACACCTGTTTTTATCTAATGAGTATACTTCCATGCCATCTATTATAACGTAATTTGGTAAAGTATATCTGTTACAGTGACCTTCTGACGTAATTACCCCTGACTGATGTGTCTTATATACCCTAGTTAAGTCTTCGTTACTAATTCTAGGTGTCTTAATCACTATGTGTAGATTGAAGTGATCGTCTGTTTTGTGTGCTTCAGTTACGTACATTCTCCCAAACTTATATAACAGGTTCTGATCCTCCTCATATATAGTGTTTTTAAATGCCCCACTGTTTTCAATAATCTGTCTTACCATATCCTTTTTAATAATATATGGTGCTATATTAGTATTTTGCTGTCCGTGCATTACGCCGAAATATATTTGTTCTAGGTATTCTTTCCATTGCCTTAGTCTCCGATCATTCAGCATAAAGACTGCTAAATGATCTATTTCGCATCCCATTTGTAGCTTTTGTTCTAGAACTACTTCTTCCAAACCAATCACATGTTTAGTTAGTTCTTCCGTAACTGTTGTAATTGTCTTATCAAACACCAGTTGATTCGTCTTAAAATGATTAAACTCCTTATTCAATGTCTTAATGTGTGATCTCATTTGTTGTTGCTCGTATATAGTAAACCCTGTGGAGGCTAGTGCTAGCATTCCTGCTAGTGCTATTACTTGCCTTTTATCTCTATGCATTGTTGTTTGACCGATGTTTTCAAATTTTTGCCATTGTTCCTGAATCCAATTTACATTACTTTCATATAACAAATTCGTTACTGCGTTTGTATCCATGGCGTCGTCGCATACTTCGTTTTGAGTTCCTCCTTTAAGACACCCTTCGTGTAACCTATATTCCGTCATAGAATTCTCTCCTGCCGGTAGTTTATGCATTTGTGGTTCTCTTAATAACCAACAATCGATTGTATCCCCTCCTTTCTGGTCAATTATTACACTTTTACATGCTTCCACCCTTAAACATCTCAAAATACACTCCCCTGAACCACGTACTGCTGTTTCGTCGACTGTTTTAATTACTTGCTTATCTATGAAGTCCCTGATGTGCACTTCAGAAACGTCTTTTCTTGTAGTACAGTTTCTATTAATCCCCCTCATCATCAATACCGCTGTATCTTGTCGCTTACAGTTGCGTAGGCATGTGTTGTTTTTATCTTCTGGATTCGGTATCTTTAGAAATAGAGAAAACATAATATCCTCGTTCTTATTTATCAAATACCCATCGTGAGTTAATACTATTCCCAGTTTCTCGTCATGTATGACAGATTTCGGGCCCAAATCTATCTGTTGTGCTGTCGCGAAAATCCACAATAGTATAACTGTCCAGTAGTTCCTTCGTAACTCGTTCATCATTGCTAAAACATTTGTTGGTTAATATAATACTGTAACATCTGGCAATAAGCTAAGTAATCTATTTTTTGTAAGCATACAGTAGTTCAGTAATTAATTTGCGCTTTTACGTAATATATAATTCACTTCTCCGTTATTTATTTCGTTATTTTCACTTTGGTTGGTGATCTTAAGGCTCTCGGGCGTCACTCAACCCCTTCTCCCCGCGGTTCTTCTTACTGTTGTACTAGACTTTACTTTATTGATCATATCAGTTAAATATTTTCTTTCCCTTGATTTAATTATCTTTATTATTCCTGTTAACACTATCATTAGTAGTATACACCATATTCCGTAGTTTATAATCAGTTTAATATCATCCCAAACTGTTGTTACTCTGTTTTTCAGGTCTACTATCCCCTCTACTTCCTGTCTATTTTTTATCCAGCTCTTAATGCCATCATCTTGGTCAAACTTGGTTTCTTTATGTGTCCAGGCATCTTTAGGGTATTCATTGGGGAATGGTATTCCTTTTCTTACTTCCCCATGAAGGTCCTCTATTTGTTCACTCCTTACTATAGTAGTGTTATTTGAAGTTTGCAGTGCTAGTTCCTCTCCTATTAGCACGTACTTGCCAGCGTTGTTGCAGGGTATTTCCACACTTGATGATATTATCTCCCCATAGTTGGTTATAAAGCCTTTCAGTTCATCACTATTTCTTGTAATTCGAAAGTTCACTGGTGTATCTATGTAACATTTGTCTGATTTCCTTACTGAATTTTTAAAAACTTTCTTACACGGAAATACAATTATATATGATCCCACACTTTTTGCTATCAGATTATTAACTTTTAGTTTCTCTCTGATATATTCAGTCGGATTTGATCTGGCTAATATTCTTTCGTTCCTTCTTATTAGCGCCAAATCTCTGCAACTGAATTTCTCCTCAGCCGTTGGTGACGATAAGACGTCAAATACATATTGGAATTTTCTATCTAAATCTTGCTTTAATTTTTCAATTGAAATTGCTTCGTTCGATCGAATTTGTAATGTTTGTGGTTTCTCTCCTCGTAGTCTGGTTATTATCAGTTCACCTACGGTAATCTTGTGTCCTTCATTAATCGTTTCATTACCATCTAGTTGTACTGTCATTGCTAACTTTGGTATTATTAAATGATTTCCCAATTTTGTCGCGTTATATTCGCCAATATCCTCATATTGCTGTGATTCTCTCGTGTCCACCTCCCACACGGCGTACTCAGTGTTCTGAGTCTTGCATTCCCCTTCGTTATAATTGCAGCCGTGTAGGTCAAGTACGTTGCTTGTAATCTGTCCTCCTCTCTTTTTGCTCACTGTCCCTTCCTCTAGGTAACAACTATATGTTGTTTTAGTTTTATGTTTCATATAACTATACTCACATTCATATCCGTTTTTCAACTTAAAGTTACTCCCTTCCGTCTTAAGGCAAGAGTGCTGTTTAATTAAAGTTTTTGCCTCTTTCAGTGGTATGCTGACGTACTTTTCCGTTTTTTCGCTTATTTTACCGCCTACTAATGTTGTGTATGTGCTACATTTCCTTGCTATAATCTTTAGTGATTTTAGTTTTGTGCTATATAAATTATTATTTAATTTCTGCATCTTAATATTCCACTGTTCGTAGTTGCCCTCTGTACAGTTGATGTGTGGTGGTATACGATATATTTGCTTGTCCCCGTGGTGATCGCATACCATTCCTGCCCGTATCGTTACTACCCATACCTGTATCATGAATAAGATCCTCATTGCCTTGTTTTAGCCATCTCATTCATTCTAAAATAATAACATAATATCAGTATCTTAATTATAATTGATAAATAGTTACACATTAATTTTACATAAATACACAGTAATAAATATTATATCAGATTCTATATGTCTTAAGTTCCATATCGTTCTGGTTCTCTGATCTGTCTTCCTCGTCTTGTGTAGCTCTTTCCCTCCTCTTGGTTGTCTATCGCCACCCCAGGTTCTTCTGTCTCTTCGTCGCTTGATATATTTTCTTCTTCGTTGTTTTCACCGTTATCATCCTGTGGCTTCATCTCATCTTCTCCTTCTGCCTCCTCACGAATTGTGTCTGGGATCTTTTTGATAAGACTCCTATTCTCTATTCTAGTTTCTCTAGTTGTCGGGTCCGCTAAGAGCATTGTATGTTCGCTGTATATTTTTTCCACTATAAATGGGCCCAGAAATCCATGATCTAGCTTATAATAGAGATTCTGTGTTTTAATTGGTCTGTGTACTAGTACCTTGTCTCCTTCCTTTATGGCTGTTGTCCTTTTGTTTATATCATACGCGGATTTATATGCTTTCCATCGTAGCCCCGTTTCTTGTGCCACTATTTCGTAGATATTCAATAGTTTTTTATATTGTTCTGACTTATAATGATGCCCGTCTAGATAAAAATTAGACCTGTGTATGCCTAAAGTTATCGCGTCTATTCCTTTAATGTTTCTGCCCATCATTAATTCTGCAGGTGTCATATTTGTATTTTTGCTGACACTTGTATTGATTGCTAGAGTTATCAATGGGATTGCATTTTTCCACTTCTCTGGATTTTTCATTGACACCTTTCTAAGTATTTGCAAGATCGTTCCATTCATTCTTTCTACTTGTCCGTTTGCCCTTGGATTGTATGGACTAGTATACCTAGTCTCTACCCCTAAGACACGCCATAATTCCTTAATAAGTTCTGCCTCTTTGAAGCACTTCCCGTTGTCTGATTTTATGTATACTGGCACTCCATGTATGCTAATCCAATCTTTCAGGAGGGCTTTAGCTACTTCTTTTGCAGTACCTTTTCTTAAAATACTAATCGCAGTCCATTTAGAGAAGCTATCTATAGTTACCAGCACCTTTCCATAGTCATTTTCTTTGCTAACTTGTAAAATGTCAGTTGAAATCATGATATTGGGGTAATTATAAACCTCGCCCCCCATTTTTGGTATATCCTTAGGCGATCTGGATACATTCACTTTAAAACATACCATGCATGTCTGTACGATTCCCTCCACACGTTCTTTCATATTGGGAAAATAGAAATTCTCCCTAACTGCATGTAATGTTTTCGTTGACCCCATATGTCTGTTATGTAGCTCATGCGTCTGCTTAACTACTTTTTCTATCTCTGATTTTGGGACACATATTAGTTCACTTGCTGCGTTGGTTTTTGTGTTAATGTATAACCTTAATAGTATGCCGTCTTTTACTTTCAGTAATCCTCGTTTTGCATGATACTGCCGTAATTCCAATGGTAATGTGTTCGGTTTCTCTACTGTCAAATTATTTGTTATCCATTGTACCACTGTCTGAATCGTCTCGTCTTTCTTCTGTGCCTCTATAATCTCTACAGGTTTCCTGGCCAGCTCAATGATGTGCAGATTCTCCGTAGTGGGCAAATCTATATTCACTTCGTTTAGGATCTCGGTATTATCATTATGATTCTCTTCTTCAAATTTGTCTAATTCTGCCTTCTTATATTTCAATGGTAATGCATGCCTTTTGCTTTGGGCAATTATATTCTCCACAAAGAAGTCATAATATTCGTCGCTAGTGTGTGGTAACCGCGATAACATGTCTGCGTTGTTGTTTTCACTGCCCTTCTTATATATTATATCGAATTCAAAGGTAGACAATTCTAATGCCCATCTAAGTAGGACGTCATGACTTGTCCTTTTATTAAGGGCTCTTTCAAATGTTAATCCCTTGTGATCCGTATTGACCGTGAATTTCCTTCCAAATAGGTACCACCTGAATTTATTTACAAAGAAGTATATAGCATAAAACTCTTTTCTGAAAACCGCCCATTTTATCTCTGAGGGTCCCAGACATTTAGATGCATATGCTATAGGTTTAGTCTCGTCCCCTTGCTCTTGACTTAGACATGCTCCAATACAAAAGTCACTTGCGTCGCAATCTAGGATGAATTTCCCTTCCTCATTAGGGTATCCTAAAATTGGTGCCTTCGTAAGGCATTCCTTCAGTTTAGTAAATGATTCTATAGCTTCCTTAGTCATTTTGAATGGTTGTGATTTCAATGTTTCAGTGAGACCCTTTGCATATTCTGCATGTTTATTTATAAATTTTCTCCAAAAATTGGCTGCTCCCAGAAACGACTGGACCTGTTTCTTTGTCTTTGGTATCGCCATTTCCTGAATTGCTTGAATTTTCGCTTTGTTTACCTCTATCCCTTTTTGCGTTAATTTGACTCCACAAAAAGTTATCGATGACTGTAGTAAATAACATTTCTTTGCTGACAATTTTAAATTAGCCCATCTCAATCTCTCAAATATTAGTCGTAGTTTATCCAGTGCTGCCTCCACTGTGTCTGCTGCTGATAATATATCATCTATATAGCATTTAACCGTTCCTCTCTCGATTCCCTCAAATACCCTATCCATTACGTTCTGCATGGCGAACGCGCTATTCTTTGCCCCTTGTACCATTCTTGTTAGTCTATATGTTCCTAATCCGATGATTCTAAACGTTGTACAATCCCTGCTTTCTTCTGCTAAAGGTACCTGGTAGAAGGATGATGCCAGGTCACAGGAAGAATAATACTTAGCACCTCCAAATACTGTCTGTAACTCATTAATCCTTGGTAAAGGGTATTCGGACATTTTAGTGTTATCGTTTAGCGCTCTAAAGTCTAGACAAAATCTATACTGTGGCTCAGTTTGTCCCGGTTTGCTCGGCTTTTTGACCGGTACGATGGGGCTATTAAAATCACTATCTGAATGTTCCAAAATCCCGGCCTCGAGCATTTCCAGGATTAGTACTTTTAATCTCTCAAAAACCAGACTTGGAATCGGTCGTGGTGGTATCCTTATTACCTTGTCCTCCTTAAGTTTAATCTTGTGGTTATATAGTGTGCACACTCCTATATCAATGGGCGTAGTACTAAATATGTCTTGATATTCTTTTATCAGCGTCTTTAGTTGCTTCTTTTCGGCTTCGTTTATGTTTCCATTCCCCTCGATGTTCATTAACTTATAAATTTCCTCCAAATCATCTGCGACCTCCTTCTGTTCTACCTTGGGCAGTTTAAAATCTTCGATATATGCGAGAGGTTGGTTTTTTCCTATCTCTATCGGATATATCCCGTCATGTTCTGCCTCCATTTCAAATTCATTTTCTGTTATGTTACAGATGTACGCCTCTGTTTTGCCTGATGCGGTACACCATTGGTTTGGATATAATATAAATGTGCCAGGCAGTTTCATGTCATCCTTTATTTTGCATCTTATGCGTGTGTTCTTGTTTATTGTTACTGCTTCTATATTATATATTTCTGACCTTCTTTTTATGTCTCGACTTGTCGTCAATGGGACCCTTAATTTTTCGTTCCGTATTTCAAGCTTATCACAGTCTACACTGAATTTATATTGTTTTAAGAATTCTATTCCCAGGATAAGTGGTTGTTCTATGCTTGCTACTAATATTGGTGTGCTAAAGTCTGTCCCATCTATGTTAATATTCAATTCCTCTATTCTACCATAATTTGTTATGTTTGATCCATTTGCGCCTTTCAACATCACACTAGAGTGTGCTAATTTCGATTTATCTCTTACTATATTAGCACTTATTATGCTTGACTTGCTGCCTGTGTCAATTAGACCGAACACTTTACCGATACCTTGTATGATAACGGGAATATTTAAATATCCACTAGACACATTAACTAGTTCCGTGTTCTCGGTCCCTGAGTCCTCATCATGCTCAGAGACCCCATCTAAAAATTTTGACTCCCTGTTTCTCCTTCCATATATTTCTCTCTCAAATTATTTATCGCTTGCCCTCGTTCGTCTAGGAACCGTGCAGTCCATTCCTCTTCTTTGCCGCCTTGTCTATTCCTGTTATTCTGTCCGTTGTTTTGTACATTCCTCCCTTGATTAGTCCATGGTCTATTTTGCCATGTCCCTCTAGATGAACCACCGTTATATGTGTTAGACCGGCCCCATTGCTGGTTATTATTGTTCCAGTTAGGTCTGCTTTGCCATGGGGTTTGGTTATTGGCCCCATTATACTGAGGTCTGTTCCTTTGATTCCAATTTTGTTGTGGTTGGTATTGGCCTGGCTGCCAATTATTTTGTGGCCGACCCTGATTCTGACTCCAATTACGATTATTATTGAAGCGAGGTATGTCCCTAACATTCGTTGCTACTTTTAACAAGTAACACTGCTCCGTAATATGACCGGATTTACCACATCTCTTGCACTGTAGTATCACTGTGCAGTCCCTCCTAATGTGTCCTAGTTTGCCGCACCTATAACATTCTATATCAGGGTTGAATGTCGGCCTGGTATTCTGCTGTCTGTTTTGTCCTGGATTCTCACCCCGTGTTTGCGTATTATTGTTATTGCTTTGACTTATCTCCATTATGTCTTCTACTTCTCTTCTCCTATCATTATCTTGTCGACTCACTAATGACGCTTCCAGCTCCATTGCTAACGTAAGTGCCTGTTGAAAAGTTTTGGGCTTCTGAAGCTGTATCTGTACCGCTAGTGTTCTATCGTTAATACCCGTGACAAATTTGTCATATAGTATTTCCTCTTTAACTCGGTCCTTCTTGGTATCTACGTAGGCCTGATTTGCCAATAACTTTAATCGTGTCGCGTAATCTGACATTGATTCATCATTCTTCTGGCTGGCGTTTAATAGCTTAACCTTTGCATTTGCCGTGTCGCTATGGTCAGTAAGTGCGACCAATAGTTTTTCTCGAATTTCCGTAATGTCTGTCGTTTGTGTTATTTCTTCAAGCCTCACTCCCATTGTTTCTGCTTTCATTTGCGCTTCGGGTGATAGGAATGTGAATAGAATATCTAGCCTTTTCTTATCATCTACTATGTTCGCTGCATTACAGTAGTTATCAAAGATCCTAAGATAGTTCTTAATTGTAATACCACCCCCTGGTTTAAATATTGCTGGTTTCCGACATGGATACTCTTTTATAGCATTAATAGTCTCACTATTTGCTTTTTGTCTCTCTCTTTCTTTCCTGGATTTGAATGTAGTATCACTATATGGTGTTTTGCTCATTTCTAGGGCTGTCGATATGGACATTCGATTCATGTTGTCTATTAAAGAAACGTTCAGTAAGTCCTCCTTACCTTCTTCCTCCCCTTCTGTAGATTTGTTCACCTCGTCATCATCTTGTTTTGCTTCCCTATAGTTTGTGATGTCACTAATGATGCTTACGGTTGTACTACCATTCTGAATTCCTGTATTAATGTCAGTAGTTACCTCTGTATCTTGTGTTTTAGTGTCTTGTGTTTCTGTGTCTTGTGTTTCGGTGTCTTGTGTTTCCATATTCTGTGTGTGTGCATATTGTGTTGTGGTATCTTGTGTGTTTTCTATAGCTATATCGCTAATTAGGGCGCCCAGATTTTCTTGGTTGATGTCGGGAACGTCCATAATTTCCTCGACCAAGTCTGTCTGCCTTTGGTCCTCTTCCGCGTTACTTAATTCTTTATCCAGAGTCTCTAATTTAAAGCTTATATGTCTATCATTTTTATTTCCCTCTGGTTCCATTATCAGTTCATATGTAGTCCTAGTCCTGTCTCGTTTTATAGCACCTACTATATCCTCAGGTGGCACTTCTGCCATACTGTCATTCAATAGTTGCGCCTGGTCTACTCTTTCAAATATGGTCTCCACGTCTACATCTCTATTTTTCAGGGATCCTTTAAGTTCCTCACATAACTGTTTTAGGGCTTTAGTTAACTGCTTTAGTTCTTCATTTTTATTTCTTAGCCGAGTGTATTTGATCTCTAAAGTCTTATACTTATCAGCTAGATCGAGGTATTCACTATTCAGTGCCCCCATTTGTTTTTCTGTCCATAACTTATCGCCCTTTTCCTTGTTAAGTAGGTTCTCTAGTTTAGATATATGGCCCTTACGTTGCTCATTTTCATAATTACATTCGTTCAGTCGACTCTGTATGGAGTTGAACTCCATGGTCACTGCACTCCTTTCTTCTTCAAACCCAGTTATCTGTCTAACTAATCTAGCTTTTTCGGAAATAGCTTGTTTTGCTGACTCCGTAATTTCAAACTTCATTCGTTCTGCTTCAGCTTGTAAATCACGTTGGATAGCCCTTAACTGTACGTTTTCACTGTTTAATTTACTTATCATTTCGTTTTTCTCTTCTTTAAGATTATTCCATTGTTCACTCCGTTCCTGCCATGCTTCTTCTCTTGCTGTCTCCTCCCCAGCTTGTTGTTTATAATTCTCCAACCTCCTCCTTAGGTCAACGTTTTTGTTGGCCTCCAAATCTCCTTGTTCTACTAGTTGTTCCACTCTACTATTGAGTTCATCTAATTTACCTGATTGGTGTTGTAGCTCTTTTCTCAATTCCTCGTTCCCTTTCTTGAGATTGTCTGCTTCCTGCTTTAGTGAATTATATTTCAACTTTAGCGCGCTATACTTATTAGTTATTGTTGTCACTTTCTCTTCTTGTGCTGCTAGCTCCTTCCGAGTCGCGTCAATCGTCTCGCTTGCTTCCTTTAGGGCTAGGGCTGTGTCGGCTGCTGACATATTGCTAAACGATTAAGTGTGTTAGTTAATATATATATTCATAAATACTCGCGATTCCTTCGCCACCCGACCCGAGATCAGATCAAATTTGATCACCCGTTGTGTGTGATTGCAATACGTCATATAAATAGCGGTCCAGTTTGGTTATTCTCGGGTCGGGGCCTTGCCAGGCCCAAAAATTCAAATCCACCATTGCATCTCTAAACTTACTACTTTACATTTCCATGCTCTACACACATTATTAATTTCTCTCACGGTTTTTTTATCCCTCTCAAGTTCTCTCTCAATAGATTGGTACTTCATATATTCTCTTAAACCTCCATAATATATTTTCCCCCACTCTGAGAAACTTAGAGGTTCGTTATATCTATAGTTCCTGCTCTGCATTTTCTGACTGGTTTTGTCTCTTTCCACTAACTTCATTAGCCACTCTGTAACGAAATACTCACTTCCTTTTAAGCAGTTAAACGGTATGTACATTGGAATTATTGTTTTAATTAATTTAATCGGCATCTTTAATTTGTAAGATATACAATTCACATTAATTTCACACTCTTTGTCAATTAAACTGTACATATACTTGTTAACCAATCTCAGTTGACCTTTATTGGCCACATATTTCATAATAATTATCCATATTTCCAATGGTAATTTTATGATTTCTCGCGATTCCATACTTTTATCACCAACACAACTATAGTACACTCTTTAATATTGCAGTGCTAGAATCACTTCTATAAACGTTCCATAAATCGTCCATGCTCATGCCCTCGGTTGTTTCAAAATTTTCCAAATATTTCAGCCCTGTTACTTTCCAAGCTGACTCTAGCTTGTCGGTCATTACATATCTTAACAATTTTATCACATTCTTGGCACCGACTTTTGATAATTCATTAGTGATGCCCGGATAATAGTATGTCTCATCAAAGTTGCCATACCCGGTTATTCTCAAAAAACTGCAGTCTTTTGTTTTTAATAGCTGTTCTGGTTTTATCTCTTCCACCAGCACGACACCGTAGATCCACAAATCATACATTTTATCCATCACCCTGCACCACCAGTAGAACACTCTTTCAAATGAGAACTTTTTATCACACGGCCATGCCCACTCGTATTCGCCAACTATTCCATCGTCAATCGTTTGATTTCCTGTCAAGTAGCGTTTACCCTTTTGCTTGACAAATGCCCCATTTGGATACCAGAATCGAGGCCCATTTCTTAGTTCTTCTCTTCTATACCTCACTTCATAGAACTTATCTACTACCCTGTAGGGGGTTAGTGTTGTTTTAATTTAAGTTATCATCTATATGTTTTGCTAGTTAACCTTATTTGTGATTAATTTTACCTGGACATTCTCGGCTTTCCACCAATTATCGCCATTCCTGTTACGCCCCATTCTTTGTTTGTAGTTTTAAACCAAACAGACTCCTTCCCTTCTTCTTTTATTTTCATTGTTGACTTTCCGTCCTTTGTATCCATACTATCTATAACAATTGAAATAAGTTAATTAATTTGATAGAGCGGAGACCACGTATTTACGTGATCATTCACGCGATCATTTCGTGTACGCGATCTTCCCCCAATAAGACACGAGACAGTGATCTTATTACGAGTGATGATTATCGCGGAATAGGTCGGACTATTACCCTCTTATGACGTTGCTGTGGGTGCAGAACGCCCCAAATACAGTTTATCAAACTGCTACACTACTTGATTATAATTCTATTACCATTCAATCTACCTTCAATTATAATATAACTATAATATAACTATTACACATTCCATATTTGTCGAACATTTAAAAGGCCAAAAACCTTTTCTAGTGTCGGTTCTGTATCTTCTATTACGTCTTTAATGCTTGTCAAAATATAAGACTCATATAAGAATTCCCTTTCAATATAATTCCAATATATATAACTTCCTATCCTTATAATTGTTAGAGCTGTATTTGTATTAACTTCTGCTTCTTTCCCTTGGGTAATGTTGCCAAAGTTGAAATATAATCTTAACCGTAATTCTCCCCGATTATTTATGCCAAATTCGTTATTTATCTTATGGTTTTCTGGTGTTATTACTATACCTATTCCCTCGTCATTCAACCACTTAAATTCTTTAATAATTAGGTAAAACCAATTAGTAATATACTTATAAGTAAATTGCTTAAATCCTACTTCAAATAGTCGTTCGTACATCATTACATATTGATATCCAGTAATCATATTATTACGTAACGGCTTAGCAAATATCGTTGTGCCTCGGAACCTTTGTCGCATATTCCCGTTTATTAACATTGCACTTCCCTCCGGTCCACAATTAAGGACGATAGCCTCATATTGCTGTTCGTCCTGGGTACCACCATACTATCTATAACAATTGAAATAAGTTAATTAATTTGATAGAGCGGAGACCACGTATTTACGTGATCATTCACGCGATCATTTCGTGTACGCGATCTTCCCCCAATAAGACACGAGACAGTGATCTTATTACGAGTGATGATTATCGCGGAATAGGTCGGACTATTACCCTCTTATGACGTTGCTGTGGGTGCAGAACGCCCCAAATACAGTTTATCAAACTGCTACACTACTTGATTATAATTCTATTACCATTCAATCTACCTTCAATTATAATATAACTATAATATAACTATTACACATTCCATATTTGTCGAACATTTAAAAGGCCAAAAACCTTTTCTAGTGTCGGTTCTGTATCTTCTATTACGTCTTTAATGCTTGTCAAAATATAAGACTCATATAAGAATTCCCTTTCAATATAATTCCAATATATATAACTTCCTATCCTTATAATTGTTAGAGCTGTATTTGTATTAACTTCTGCTTCTTTCCCTTGGGTAATGTTGCCAAAGTTGAAATATAATCTTAACCGTAATTCTCCCCGATTATTTATGCCAAATTCGTTATTTATCTTATGGTTTTCTGGTGTTATTACTATACCTATTCCCTCGTCATTCAACCACTTAAATTCTTTAATAATTAGGTAAAACCAATTAGTAATATACTTATAAGTAAATTGCTTAAATCCTACTTCAAATAGTCGTTCGTACATCATTACATATTGATATCCAGTAATCATATTATTACGTAACGGCTTAGCAAATATCGTTGTGCCTCGGAACCTTTGTCGCATATTCCCGTTTATTAACATTGCACTTCCCTCCGGTCCACAATTAAGGACGATAGCCTCATATTGCTGTTCGTCCTGGGTACCAATAACTTCCCAGGCTGTCACCGTTATGTGCATATTTATCACCCTTTTACTTTCTATTTCCTGTTCGTTATCAGATCTCTCACCTAAATGTAGGAACAGTCAATCACACATTTAATTATAATCATTAGACAGTATATTATGGCCATGATCAAGGCAACTCTCATTATGAGGTCTACTGGAAACTCACATCTGTCTCTGTCGTACTGTATACTGCAATTCATGTTGTATCACTTCCTCCTCTCGTTATCTGTACATATACTATAATGTAGTGGTAGGGTTAGTGTTAATGATTCTATTTAGGTCTTTTAATATAACTAAATTCGCGGGCATAGAAATTAGAATCTCATAGAAATACTATATTTCCTTGAAAATCTTGAATATATTGTCAATTATTTGCTCTTATACATCAATTATCTTATACGCCATAAATGTGCTGTGGTACTAAAATTACTCTCTCTATATATAATCCCTATTTTCATCTGTTTTCCAACGTCTGTGTTAGGCACCTTTCCCTTAATGTTGAGTTTTGTCAGTTGTTTTAGCTTGTCTGAAATTATCCCCTCAGGTTGTTTTCAGTACCTCTTGTTGAGGTCCTCTACGTCAAATTGTATCCTAGTCCTCGTTTTCTTTGGTATCTTATACCACCTCTCAGATGCCCCTGTTACTTCGTTTTTCACCCCCCTCCACGCTCGCACTGGTAAATTCTCCAAATAGTAGGACACAATATTCCACCTCATTTCTTTCACCCCCTCTTGTTGAGTCTTATATAGGTTTTTATCTTCAAATGGGTCCCTGATCTGGGGTGATCCCAGTTCAATTTTATTCCCCAGATCTCTCCTTAAATCTATAGTACTGTTATCTACGCCATCCATGCTATCCCCCATGAACTCCAATACTGTCATGATGGCGGACTTATCACCCTGATCCTCTCGTATCACCCCTTTTTTACACCTCTTTTCGATATTAGCCTCTTTAACCATATTTTTCTCCTCCAGCACGGCCCTTATAACTATCGTGATTGCATAATTAGAAATCCCACCCAGGGACGCTTGAAGAACCGGTGTTCCCTCAAACAGTGTTTTTATTGACTGCACTACCACTCGAAATATCGTCTCTTGGGCGTACCTGGAAAGGATGAGTGTATTTTTACTAGTATCACGTATTCCCCTTTGATTATATCTATTATTATTTCGATTTTTTATGTTTACCATGCAATTAGATTTGAGTTCCACAAAACCCTTTCCTTTTTGTCCTGTATTGTGGCACAGCAAAAGTCCACTGTAATTCCCTGCTCATGCCTGAGCGTCAGAACTTGTAGCTTGTCCACCTGAAGGAAATCAATATCATTTGAATATATTCGACACATAGTAACATACGTCATTATTATTTCCATTTATCTTTCAACTCACCTTCTTAATAAATGTGAAAGTTGATCCTCTGTTTCTCTCTATGTTTTTTAGTGTTTCTTTGGCACTCTCATTGGCCCACACTAATATGTCCACGTCACTGCCTTTGATCACCGTTCCGTTCTGTGTTGATCCAAAGACCCGGTATTGTATTCTTATCCGTTCCAACATTTCACCGACCTCCTTCATTGCCTGCTGTAGTTTGTATATTTGTACCTGAAACGAAGCTTGCTTTAGTTTCTGTAGCCCGGGAAGTTCGGATTAGCATCACTATTTTTCGTCTATCATATCATTTTACCTTCTCTGTCTTTCTTATATCGACCCCCATACGGTGCTCGAGATATGATGACATTGCTATAAGATATATCTTGTTAATTGCTTTTCGTATACAAGACTTACAACACAGTAGTTCTACTACACATCAATAGACACAATATAAGCAATATCAATTATGTTACAATCATCATCAGCATTTGTTTGTAATTTTGCCCAACAATTTCTCTTTATCTTATCGTCTCTCAATTTTTTATGAGTCGCATTATAATAGCTGTCTGCGTAAATTACTCTCTCGTCTGTCCTGGTCGAGAGTACAGAGGTTTACCCACAGATCGGTTTCGATGTAATTGCCACTTTCACTAGCCTCATTTGTATAGTTCAACTTCGAACAGTTCTCTCTTCCTGTGAGCTTTACTTCTGCTATACCAATTGCCAACCGCTCTTACAACTTCCTCCTTTACTTCTCTCCAGTCTCGACCTGTAATAATATGTTAGTTATGTTCTTGTCATTCACCCATTGACATATAACTTACAAGCGCCTACACACATCCACTACTACATTGTGTTGTCTATACTTTACAGTACAATACTATTTATATCCCACTTAGGAAGTTGCCCCATGTTGCATACCTATTACATACGTACACCCCGTACCACATATCCGATTTATTACCTGGCAGATTTTCAATGTAGTATGAAACGATGTTGTGTCTCAGTTCAATGACAGCCGCCTGCTGAGTTTTATAAAGGTTTTTGGTTTCGTATGGGTCTTTTATGTGTGGAGTACCCCTTCTTATCTTTTCCCCGCACGGTGCTCTCAAGTCTACAACGCTGTTGTCAAGTACCTCCCCCAGTTGTCTCAAGGCCATTATTATCGTTGAATTTTCCTTTCTCTCTTTTATCTCTCCCCTCGTCGTCCTAGTGGCTATATGTCCTTATAATTGTTAGAGCTGTATTTGTATTAACTTCTGCTTCTTTCCCTTGGGTAATGTTGCCAAAGTTGAAATATAATCTTAACCGTAATTCTCCCCGATTATTTATGCCAAATTCGTTATTTATCTTATGGTTTTCTGGTGTTATTACTATACCTATTCCCTCGTCATTCAACCACTTAAATTCTTTAATAATTAGGTAAAACCAATTAGTAATATACTTATAAGTAAATTGCTTAAATCCTACTTCAAATAGTCGTTCGTACATCATTACATATTGATATCCAGTAATCATATTATTACGTAACGGCTTAGCAAATATCGTTGTGCCTCGGAACCTTTGTCGCATATTCCCGTTTATTAACATTGCACTTCCCTCCGGTCCACAATTAAGGACGATAGCCTCATATTGCTGTTCGTCCTGGGTACCATTAACTTCCCAGGCTGTCACCGTTATGTGCATATTTATTATCCTTTTACCTTCTACTTCCTGTTCGTTATCAGATCTCCCACCTAAATATAGGAACAGTCAATCACACATTTAATTATAATCATTAGACAGTATATTATGGCCATGATCAAGGCAACTCTCATTATGAGGTCTACTGGAAACTCACATCTGTCTCTGTCGTACTGTATACTGCAATTCATGTTGTATCACTTCCTCCTCTCGTTATCTGTACATATACTATAATGTAGATGTAGGGTTAGTGTTAATGATTCTATTAAGGTCATTTAATATAACTAAATCTGCAGGCATAGAAATCAGGATCTCATAGAAATATTATATTTCCTTGAAAATCTTGAATATATTGTCAATCAATTTGCTCTTATACATCAATTATCTTATACACCACAAATGTGCTGTGGTACTAAAATTACTCTCTCTATATATAATTCCTATTTTCATCTGTTTTCCAACGTCTGTGTTAGGCACCTTTCCCTTAATGTTAAGTTTTGTCAGTTGTTTTAGCTTGTCTGAAATTATCCCCTCAGGTTGCTTTCAGTACCTCTTGTTGAGGTCCTCTACGTCAAACTGTATCCTAGTTCTCGTCTTCTTTGGTATCTTATACCACCTCTCAGATGCCCCTGTTACTTCTTTTTTCACCTCCCTCCACGCTCGCACTGGTAAATTCTCCAAATAGTATGACACAATATTCCACCTTATTTCTTTCACCCCCTCTTGTTGGGTCTTATAGAGGTTTTTATTCTCAAATGGATCCTTGATCTGGGGTGATCCCAGTTCAATTTTATTCCCCAGATCTCTCCTTAAATCTATAGTACTGTTATCTACGCCATCCATGCTATCCCCCATGAACTCCAATACTGTCATGATGGCGGACTTATCACTCTGATTTTGTCGTATCACCCCTTTTTTACATCTCTTTTCGATATTAGCCTCTTTAACCATATTTTTCTCCTCAAGCACGGCCCTTATAACTATCGTGATTGCGTAATTAGAAATCCCACCCAGGGACGCTTGAAGAACCGGTGTTCCCTCGAAAAGTGTTTTTATTGACTGCACTACCACTCGAAATATCGTCTCTTGGGCGTACCTGGAAAGGGTGAGTGTATTTAAACTAGTATCACGTGTTCCCGCTTGATTATATCTATTATCATCTTGATTTTTTATGTTTTACCATGCAATTAGATTTGAGTTCCACAAAACCCTTTCCTTTTTGTCCTGTATTGTGGCACAGCAAAAGTCCACTTTAATCCCCTGTTCATGCCTAAGCGTCAGAACTTGTAGCTTGTCTACCTGAAGGAAATCAATATCGTTTGAATATATTCGACACATAATAACATATATCATTATTATTTCCATTTACCTTTCAACTCACCTTCTTGATAAATATGAATTTTGATCCTCTGTTTCTCTCTATGTTTTTTAGTGTTTCTTTGGCACTCTCATCGGCCCACACTAATATGTCCACGTCACTGCCTTTGACCACCGTTCCGTTCTTTGTTGATCCAAAGACCCGGTATTGTATCCTTATCCGTTCCAACATTTCACCGACCTCCTTCATTGCCTGCTGTAGTTTGTATATTTGTACCTGAAACGAAGCTTGATTTAGTTTCTGTAGCCCGGGGAGTTCGGATTAACATCACTATTTGTTGTCTATCATATCATTTTACCTTCTCTGTCTTTCTTATATCGTCCCCCATACGGTGCTCGAGATATGATGACATTGCTATAAGATATATCCTGTTAATTGCTTTTCGTATACAAGAATTACAACACAGTAGTTCTACTACACATCAATAAACACAATGCAAGCAATATCAGTCATGTTACAATCATCATCAGTATTTGTTTGTAATTCTTGCCCAACAATTTCTCTTTATCTTATTGTCTCTCAATTGTTTATGAGTCGCATTATAACAACTGTCTGCGTAAATTACTCTCTCGTCTGTCCTGGTCGAGAGTACAGAGGTTTATCCACAGATCGGTTTCGATGTAATTGCCACTTTCACTAGCCTTATTTGTATATTTCAACTTCGAACAGTTCTCTCTTCCTATGAGCTTTACTTCTGCTATACCAATTGCCAACCGCTCTTACAACTTCATCTTTTACTTCTCTCCAGTCTCGATCTGTAATAATATGTTAGTTATGTTCTTGTCATTCACCCATTGACATATAACTTACAAGCGCCTACACACATCCACCACTACATTGTGATGTCTATACTATACAGTACAATACTATTTATATCCCACCTAGGAAGTTGCCCCATGTTGCATATCTATTACGTACTTACACCCCGTACCACATATCCGGGTTATTACCTGGTAGATGTTCGATGTAGTATGAAACGATGTTGTGTCTCAGTTCAATGACAGCCGCCTGCTGAGTTTTATATAGATTTTTGGTTTCGTATGGGTCTTTTATGTGTGGAGTTCCTCTCCTTATTTTTTCCCCACACGGTGCTCTTAAGTCTACAACGCTGTTGTCGAGTACCTCCCCCAGATGTCTCAAGGCCATTATTATCGTTGACTTTTCCTTTCTCTCTTTTATCTCTCCCCTCGTCGTCCTAGTGGCTATATGCCGTTCTTTTACAACCTGTGTGTCTTCCATGAGGGCTCTTATCACCAGTGTCGCCGCATAGTGAGATATCCCACCTTTTGAAGCCTGGAACACTGGCGTGCCTTCAAACAATTTTTTGATCGCCTGAACTGTCAATTTGAACGTATAATCTGTGGTGTACCACGATATCAGCTCCGAGTTAAGTATCACCCTCTGTTTGTGGTCTTTTCTGGAGGCGATGCTAATGTCCACCTTGATCCCTGTGCAGTGCTTAAGTACCATCAGCTCTTGTCTTTCCAGTTGTTTGTCAAATTCAAAAACCCCTTTTTTCACAGGGCCCACATTGTTCTTTATTGTGTTCATTAATTCGTGGATAGTGTCTTCCGCCCATACCAATATATCAAGGTCAGAACTGTTTATCACGGTATTGCTTCTTAATGACCCAAACACTTCGTAGTTTATCCCCAGCTCCGACAGCATCATTTCCGCATCCTTCTTCACTTCTCCTATTTTGAATCTTTGTAATTTTTCTTCTCTGTTTATCTCCACTCGCATTCTGTTGTCCAGATAAGAGTACGCCATGGCTAAAGGGTTTTTTAGTTAGTTTTTTCGTTTACATGTTCACATATATATATATACACATACAAGAACACATATCTTATCATTACATTACAATTTCCCATAATTTATTCTCTTCTTCGCTCAATTTGCGTCCCTCTTTTTTCTCATCTCCCTCCATTTCTTCTCTGTATTTTATCACTTCTTTCAGAAAGTTATCCAATACTTGTTTAGCTGTCATCTTACTCGGTCGATTTTCACCCCTCCCTTGACACCAGAGCTTTATTTTGGCCCTTCCATCCTTCTTGATAATTGCTACAACATATTTTTGGCTTCCTTTATTCCTGTTTTCAGGTTCGACATCGGTCATTTTCCTATAATTATGAGTAACGTATTATTAACTCAATTAATACAACTGATGCGTTTGTCTGAGTCATAAGTTGAGAGGTCTGTATTTATGTGTGTATCTCTTGGTTTCTCTCTCTCTCTGTCTGTCTCTGTCCCCTTTTTCTCTCTCTCTCTCTCTTTATCTCCCTCTTTTCTCCCTCTCTCCCCTTTCTCTCTCTATTTCACCCTTTCTCTAATCGCTACTTATTTCTACCTCTCTATTTACTCTATGTTTCCTTCTCTGTGATATGTTTGTCCTGTGCCGCAAGTATATCCTCAATACCTATGGCACACGACCCTGTCAACCACTATGTCACTCTTGACCGATCTCGTTGCCATACTGGCGACAATGTATCAAGTTTATGTCAGATTTTCGTCAATTATAGTTAGCTTGTCGAATATTTTTGATCACTAATCTGTATAATTCATGAACGTAATAACAACAACATACATAATATTAACCAAAATAACCAATCACGCTCTAAATTACTTGTTACACTGATTACTTTACTTAGTGCAGGTTTTAAAATCTGCCTATCAATGATCTGAACACAAACGCCATCACAGCGTCAAGATTCAAATCTATTCTATCAATCTCGTATAACAATAATGTCTTTTCTGCATCATTTGTTGGGTCTTCTCCGACCGCATACTCCAATAGCCACCTGAATATGTTTATTAGATTTAGGCTTGTCACGCTGTTCAACAAGTCTCGACGTTCATTACCGTAATTTGTCCACTCATAGTATAATCTAAAAACTATACTCTTATCTTCTCTTATTCTTATCTGTTGTCTCCACTCGTCTTGCTCCAGTACCCTTGTCATTCCAATTCCATTGGCCCATAAAATAGTGTCAACTGTAATGCTCATTACTGCCCACCAGCTCAAGGCTTCACTCATTTTTAATTGGCTCTTATTTATCTCTCTCTCTCTTTCAAAAACCCTGATGCCAAATAGTTCTTCCTTCAGTTTAACTGCCGTTACTGGTTGGGTGAATAAGCTAGGTCTGAATATATATGTTTTTTCAGTTCTCCAGTCCCCGCTTCTTTTCTCCGTTATTTTCAACTCCTTTTCTTCACACGCCTCATAACAGATCCCCTTACTTTTGCCAGTTATCCATACTCCATTTTTGTCTTCGTATTCTCCGTCGTTCTCCCATGATTCATTTATGTTTACAAGTTCCACCATCTGGGTAAATTAATCAATTAGTGTTGTTAATCTGTTACATTAAATCCAAAAATTAAAATTTTGCAAGTTTGCGAATTCTGAGTTGCTTTCCCTCCCCCATTTCATTACTTACCTCAATAGCGTATGTATTGTCAACTTCCGGGAGAGCCAATTATACCATCTCTATCCTACAGTGGGGAGAGATGTTAGTTATTTTCGGATCGGGGGAGAGGAGAGAGACTGTCATGCCCCTATCAATTAGTGTCATCATTTTCATATTATAATTGTGTCATTTATTCAATTTCATACAGTTATTACATTATTCATCCCAGATCTCATAATAAATAAATTCATATGTTTTGTTATACTGTACTCTCTCGCTCTCTTTCTCTCTATTCGTGTGTCTCTCCTTTGCTCCCCACCCTTGATCTAACAAGTATTTCCGGGTTATTCAATCTTCTCTCTAAGGTACTATCGACTCAAGCCAATGTCAGTATATGTGTCATTAACCCTCGTAAAGCTCACAAAAACAATTTATCATGATACACATATATAATCAGTGTTCTAACCTCACTGCATTACACCTTTCTCTCAACTCTGTCGATTTTACTTATAGCTTTTCTAATCTCATTTAGCCCCCATTTTTTATTTTTTCTCTGTTTTATTGCCCTTCTATATTCTTTTATCAAAGCTAGTAACAGTTCCTTTCGTTCCTCCTTCTTACTCTTCTTTATTTCGTATACGCCTCCCTTTTTGATTAGTTTTATTACTAGCTTATCGTCGTTCCTGAAATAATATGACATTAGGATCACAGTCTGTCTCTGTCGGGTGATTGTTTTATTTTCTCTGTTGTAAGTGTCATTAGCACGGTCGTCATGAGATTGAAGCTGGTCACGTTGTTATTATCATACCTCTAGTCACACAACATCACGGTCCCATCATTATCTCATTCTGACAGCCCACCCATAATACCTGTTTCTCTCTTCTTTTTCATTGCATCTCAGACTATCTACCAATCCTCTTCTATAATTCCAATACTCCAATGATTTTATTTGAGCCTCATTGAGACTCTCCCAATACCTCCTCTCCGCCCGTATCAAGTCAATCTGCTCTTCCTCCCAAGACCTTTTTGGGACTGACATGAAATCCATTATAGCTATACAAAAACAATATTTAATTAGTGCAATATTTACATTGGTGACTCATTTGTACAACAGTATGTTCTTTTTTAGTTAGACAGTTATCGAATATATACAGACATATATACATCAATTAGTTTGAAAATATATCACCAAATTCATGGTATGTCGGCATCATACCCCATCTGTCAGTCACTTTTATGTATTTCTGCACCAGACAACTAGTCCATCATAAGATCCTTTTCCCCACACACTCTGCATTCATAATGCATAGCATGCACCCTCAATATGTGTTGCCTACAACCTCTTTTGTCTTTTAAACCTTTACCATATTTGCAATGGGGATATAAACACACCCAATTTCCCTTATATATATCCCGTTTCATGTATATTTCAATTGTTTTTTTAACCCACCAGTTATCATGGTTCCCTAAACATCTGATATCCATATCCACCCCGTTCCACCCATAAATCTTCACACATTCCATTATACACTGAATCAGTATATTTTCTTGATCTGCCAATATGTCTCCACCTTGTGTTATTGCTTCCTGGAAGCACTTTTCTAACATGTTGTTACTTTCCTCATTCCACTGGTCATTATCCCTGTAATTAATATTAATGTTAATTGTTTCTTTATATCTGATTCATGTCTTGGGTTCTAATTAATATATGTTTCTAATTAGTACCTGTGATGTCTTTCGAATTCTATCACATCTGCCATTTCCATTACTAAACCTTATTAGAATATATTGGTTAGCAATGTTATAAGTCGTTTTATCACTTCTTATCACAATAGTTCCGTGCTCAGGTTTAATTAAAACATTCGTACTTCATTCTTTCATTATTTATTTATTTTTAATTGCATTTTCAAAAGTTTTGATCACTCAGCTTTAGCTTTACTCGGCCCCCTTCAACTCTCCTAGTTTTCTCTTCTCAATCTTCCTTTTCTCTCTCTCTCTCTCACTCTCTTTCTCTCTCTCCTTACGGTACCCTTGACTGTCTCATACCAGGAAGATCATCTCACGTTAAATACCTTCAAAGTTCCCTTATCTTGGGCACTAATCTGTCCCTCTCCCATTGGAAGGAGTAGGACCCAGTTAGGACTCAGCACTTTACACTGGGTCCCCCTTTTACAAACTCCCTTTCATTTTACCTCATTGCTTTCTCTCTAAAAGAGCTCATATATCTCTCTTGCTTTCTGGCCCTTGCAAGGCTAGGAACTGCACCATCGTTAGCTATCAGGAAAAGGAACATTGGTCCTCCTCTCACATAGCTTTCTTGTGGGTAATTATCTTTAACCTCCCCCGGGTTCTTATTCTCCGTGTAAGCTATTGGCCCTCCCTTTACCTTCATTACTTTCGAGTCGATACGGCAACCTGTTCGTACTGCAGTTCCCCGACTGGGAATGAAATCTTTGGTCGCCCTCGTGACAGGCGGGCATATTCATCACTATATGATTGGGACTATTTTATTATAATGTAGTCACTAATCTATTCCACTAATTCACTAATAATTGCAAGTATTCAATTACGGAGTGCTGTATTTGATCATTGGGTGCCACCCGGTTGTGCTTCTCTCTACGTCCCTCTCTCTTTTTATCTCGCTCTATGTCTTCTCTGCGTACTTCTCTCTCTGTCTCCCTCTTTGTCTCTCTCTCTTTGCCTCTATATATGTTTCTGTATCTGTCTCTATCTCTCTCTCTCTCTCTCTCTCTCTCTCTCTCTCTCTCTCT